>JARKHS020005035.1:0-43699 GCA_030143305.2 Amblyomma americanum | reverse complement strand
GATGGGGGTCTGAGGACACACGAGACTGCCTGAATATAAGCACTGAATTAATTTATCAAACCAGTGAGCATGGTAGCACGTCCTCCGCAATTTTCTCACAGACATATTTTGCCAGCAGCACTAAAGCAAATTTTTTACTGCGGAATTTCTAGCCTCATGCACATATTCTAAGCATTCAGTAAAAAGTCTGATATGCAAGATAACTATGTGTGAAATTACGAAACCACAGAAAGTGCCAATTAACAATTCATCACAACTCAGAGCTCACCTTGTGTGTGGTAAAGGAAGTAGCTTGGCCCACTTAATTCCTAAGCTCTCACTCCCCTTCTATGATGAGCAAAACTCACTAGATATTTCTTTGCTAGAAATGCACACAGAGCAACTCCATGCCACGCTGTCCTCGTTACAAACTTGCAATCAGTGTGCCCCTTAATCTCGCACCCTTATTTTGTAAAGCACAGTGAGACTTCACCATGCCAACTGCCCAGCCATATATAATGATCGCACTAGAAACTTTCACGTTCTTTCACCTTCCCCACAGAGTGACAGATTACAACAATTCAATCCGGATAAGTTTCTGCAGTCATCATTGTTGAATGGTTCAATGTGACCTTTTTCTTGTACTCAGATTTACCATCTCCACTTCATTTACAAATACCGCCACCCTCTTGAAACCTTGACAGAGCACTTTGCGCAGAACATAAAGACAGCTCCATGCAAGGAACAAACAGGACAAACCTTGCACAGCTTCAGCGCAACCTCCCTCTGTGTTGAAGTGGTGATCATGCGGCAGACACGCCGATACACCTCATACCGCCGGTCCAGCGCCGTAGTCTGGCTACGGCGGTCCCTGGCCACCTTCTCACCGGATGCCACGTAATACTTCTGCAAGTCAGCCGCTGTCACTTGATCCTTCTCCATCAGCTGCTTGAGCCACTTGTAGCGCGCCGAAACCGAATTGGGTGTCCGCCAGGGCATATCTCTGGAGACCTGCACATACGTGTATCACGCTGACTGCAGCAGTGCAAGGATGGCATGGCCAGATAACAGGCCGGCACCTTGGTAGTTAGTAATCAAAGAGTGATTATTTTAGCTTATGCTAGAAAAAACTTGACCACGTGCGTGTAGGCAAGCCCAAATCTAAAAGCCCCACTTACAACAAATGCTTCTCTAGTTCCACTGAAACTAATGTGACCATTAGGATCCACATATGGGCTATGCTACCGACCGTCAATTATAGCGACACTTGTAGACATGGGACTTGGTTCGAGAAAGCAGACAGGAACCACAAATGTGTGGAAGATAGAGGAGCATTGAAAGTTTAACCAGAGAGTCAGAACCTCTTTGGGGGACAATTTCAACCTTATAAACTTGTCAAAAACATGGGTCGCAGAACAGAAAGATGCCAACAAGACCTGCCACTTGTGTGCAACGCCACCATAGCCTGCTTCGATGGCAACGTATGGCTTGCCTGCAGATGGGAGCAACCTTGTGGCAAGCAAGGAATGAGCGCAATGATTGCACATGGGAAACGCTAGCTGTGCTTCGTCCGCCCAAATACAGGCCTGCAATTTTATGACAGAAGAGACCGTAACACATCACAACCAAACAATGGCAAAACCATGTGAACCCCACTTACTTTCTCACACAATGGCCCAGACATGCAAATAGGACTGCCAATCCAAGAGTCACCCATAAATTTGCCCCTGTAGGCAGAACAAGGTGGGAGACGTTCTTCAAAATAGCTGCCACCTGAAATTATTCGTCCATTCTGAGGTGCAGCTATCACAACGGAGATGCTAGATGCTCTCAGCTCTCTGGGTGGTGGCTGAATCACAAGGTGGGACCCATATTACCGGCTTCGGGAAAGCTGACGTAAGGGCTTCTCCTAAACTGGCTCCTTTCTCCATCAACTCCTTAGTGCTTGAAAACCATTTTGTGATCACAGTGACACTGGTGCAGTGCTTATAGATGACTCCTTCTTATAAATGGTTTTGTATAACACATATGTACCTTACCATAGAATGAATACAATATTTTTGGGAAGGTCGCAGCTGCGGCTCAGCGGTTTTCGTGCTGGGCAGCTGACCTGAAAGGTGCAGGTTCGATTCCAGCCACGGCGGCGCATTTCGATGAAGGAAGAATGCTAGAGGCCTTTGTCCTGTGCGATGCAAGTGCATGTTAAACAACCCCAGGTGGTCAAATTACGTGGAGCCCTCCACTACGATGTCCCTCATAGCCTTAGTAACTTTGTGACGCTAATCCCCACAAACCAAATACATCATCTTACGCCAGCTGAGCATGAGACCCCTTGGCTTAGCCCGACCCAGAGAGCAAGATAGGCAGGAGTGCCGACTCCGCAAATAAGAGGAGATCACTTTTGCTACATCTGAGAAAGCTTGGTGGGGAAACCTCGAGATGGTGGTGGGACTTGGGCTTTGCAGTCAGGGGAAAAGTTTTCAGGGCAGCACACTCCCCCTGTCCCCCTCATCGGACTTGCAACGTATATGGATGTCTCTGCCTGATGCTCCTAGCATGACAGTCACGTACGTGGTGCCCTGTGTATCTGCCGCCGACGCATGGTTATTATAAATGACAAATTAAACTTCTGCGTAGTTGGTAGAGTCAACTTCAATGACGTAAAGAACAAACGCTCAAGAGGAAATTCCAAAAAATAATCTTTGTAACTCCTTTAAGCAGCACCTCACACATGTTTGCAGACCCCAAAGGTGAAATCAGGCTGAAAAGCTGCCACTGTATGCAGTCACCTGCAAGTTTTTGTATTCAGACTTCTGCCAACACTGAGCCACGGCGGCCATGCTCCTTCTAAGTACGGCGGTGTGGGGAAAAAGTATGTGGTACTCTGAAAATTTTCACACTGCAGCTGTACAGAACTACCACTGCGCCGTGCCGCGCCACCGCTACGGTCATTCCGGGGTCCATGATAGAGACACTTCATTCCCTTTATTCCACAAGCATGCGCATGCATCGTAGCATGCGTTTCAGTTGCCTGCTTCATGTCGCTGCAATAGCTGTGCTTACATGAAGGCAACAGAATGCGACAGCAGCTCACGGGCAATGTGATGTGCCAGCATTTACATGAAGCACATTATCTTTGGCGCGATGGTGGCAGCACACAGTGTCACACGTTGAAGGCAAAGCAGTGCTGCTGGCAAAGCCTGTTTCCATTTCTTTTTACACTTCCTGCCTGCCTTGTCAGCTGCTGTGGCATTGAACTCCCGATTCTATCATGTACTTAAATGCAACATTGCATGCGTACATCGTGCTGCTTTGTCGGTGCTGACGAACTTTCATGTCCCTTTCTTCACTATGGCTTGCATGCAGCGTCAGTGGCGTCACCACCAGACAAGGTTAGCTTACTGCTAAGAATGTCTGCACGCAACAGTAGTAGCCGCAAGTTCGACAGTCAAAAACTGGGCTGTTATACAAGGTGAGAACATACAACTAGTGCCCACAGACTGACAAAGAAAATGCATTTTAAAATGCCCAAAGTCTTTGCGGGCTAAGCGTGCTCTTTGAAAAAATACGACTGTGTAGCGCATCTTGTGGATGGATCCGGCGCTGCCATCGAAAGCACCATTTTATCACTCGTTTGCTCTCCCAGAGTTCCCGGACATCGCACAGTACTCACATAATGTGCATTTTTAGGAACTTTATGCAACTCAACTTAGAAGCAGCAGCACCACCGGCAGAGCGGCTGTTCACTGCCAAGCGAACAACTATCCTTCTTCATATCCTAGTACAGCCAACAACAAAACATTTCATTGCCTACTCTCCATGTACGCAGCACCAGCATTCAAATAATGCTACACAGTAAGCGGTTCTCACATTTGTCGCGCCGTCTGTGTGCCGGCCTCCTTGTAGGTCTGTCATCTGCGTGCCCCTTGAGCTACGTTCACAGGCCTGGTACACGCAGATGACAGTCACAAAATTACAAGGGCAGTGCACAGACAACTTGGCATCATGTGAGACGAGCTTGCTTCTTACTTCGTTGAACACGCATATTGAAGAGGGGGCTCCACTTTACGTAACATCAGCAAGAGATGAAGCTCAAAAAAGAGAACTACCATATTTACACGATTGCAAGTCAACTCAAATGTAAGCCAACCCCCAAAATCACATTTCCGAAAAATAAAAAAACTTCCGAGGTTGTTTAAGCTTGGCCTTGAATAGTTGAATGCGATAGCATTATCTAGCGGCTGCCATTTATTGCCAGCCGCTATCGGCTGCTGCGTGCGGGCATGCCTGTGGGCACATTCCTAAACGAAAATGTTTGTCACTGGACTACTCGTCCGCACTTGTGCCATTGTTTTCACTAGCGCTGCCGTTGTGATCGCTGATGCAGTCCCACAGCGCGCCGTTCTAACGTCATCGTGCAGCAAAATCCCGCACTTCTCAAACTGCCACATCATGGCATCGCGTGGACCCGTTGTGAACATCGAACATGCGGCCCGGTGCGCAGCTGTTCGTTTCTTCATCGTAAAGAATGATAGCCATCTTGAATGTAGCCATGAATGAGCGCCAGTCGCTTGCCGGAACTGGAGCACAAATGATGACTGACGAAGCCCTCCATCAAAAACTTGTGAAACGTAGTGGCAGTAGTCAAATGTGTCAGAGCCAAAGAGAAACTATGCGTGAATGGCATCAGCTCTTCCGTCGGCTTTGAACACTCCCCGGCGCCGCTGCCGTTCCGAGTGGAGGTGCCGCCTCGATTGAAACAGCGGCCCTTCCATCAACTATCAACGCTCCCTTGAGCGTCGAGCGCGCATAAAAAACCTTGTTGGGCGCTTGAGCTTCCCTTAGAACGCAATTGCGTCATTGGGGCGTCGCCATTTATCAGCAACCGTAGTCAGCAGCTACATGTGAGGTGCCAGTTTGCTGCTTATCAATAGCAGTCATCGGCCGCCGCCCGCGGGTGCGGGGAGGAGATGCAAGTTCTGCGCGTTGACATAGCAGCTGCTGAAAGCCAGCACCAAGAGCGATGAGATGGAGCCACGCAGCAGAAATGCAACCACGCTGTAGCATGTCTCATATCTCGCTAAACTCGCCTTTACTTATAGTGCAATGTTTTCGTTTTGACTGTAAGTCGACCCCCCCCAGCGTAGGATTTTCAAATTTAAAAAAAAGAGGACGACTTACAATCGTGTAAATATGGCAATATACACACACATAAAACCATATAAGCTCCTGGAGGGGAAGCAGAAATGAGTTTGATTAACACTTCTAAACAACAATCATTGCACCTTCTAGGCAGAATTAGCAAGCCCTAGTATTGAGCCTCTCACCGCTAATATAATCCCATTTTGGTGTTTGCGGTTCAACTCTTTTGCTTGCATTGTATTTGACACTGATGATACATCAGCCGATCCACCAATGCAAAATCAGTTGTGTATGCTCAACAATAAGCCTGATTCCCCTTGTGCATTTCCCGGCTAGCACAGTCTACTGCTACTATATATGGGAGCATAGACAGGAACACTAGCTATTTCTAGAGCCACCAGAAGCTTTGCTAGAGTACCGCACTCCTCCTCTCCATGTCTCCTGATCTGAAGGGTATATGTGGCAGCCGGTGCCAAGTGTGTCCAGTACAGAAATCATCTTTGTGGTGCTAAGTTCATGTGCCCTCGTAACGTAATTATTTCAGGAGATAATTTAAAATGCTGTCCAGTAGTCATTGCTCAAAAAGGCGATATCATGAACCAACACAAGCAACAGGAAACGAGAATGCAGCAACTGGTGCACTTATGCAGGCTCTAGAGGACAGTCCAGTGCTGTTGGAAGGGTGCTGCTCAAAGCAATTGACCTGCTATGGCTTGTTTCACTCTATCTGGAAGCACTTCATGGGCTGTAGTAGCCAACCTTCTAGGCCCTGGTGGCCCGAGACATACGAGCACGACACTCTGGAAATTTTAGGAGTGACTCTAGCCATTTTACAAGGACGATAGTGAGCAGAGGAAGGCATGCGCAAAGCCATGCTGATGAGCAAAGGGGTGTGGAAAGAAAGTACAGCGCAAAGGTGAGCCCCAGTCACGTGCTGGGCGTTTGTGTAGCAAAATTGCGCCTGCTGAGTGCATGCACTGCAACGTGTCAGGGTCGATGTTCCCGTCTACCTCACTCCATGGCATGGCCGGAGCACACAGCACAAGTTAAAGAAAAACACATTCGGGGCAAGTGTTCTCCACCAGATTTAGACACTGCGTTTTTGAGAGGGCAGACAGTTCCCGACTTGCAGTTAGGATTCATGTGCAAGGTTTGAATAATCCTTTCTGCTCCTGCTGCTTTTCTCGCTCTACTGTGCACCTGCAGCGTCCTACCCCTGCCCCAGCATCACTCACCGCAGACCAGCATCCCTGTCCGTGCTTGTCCACCAGCTCCACCAGGGTCTGGTCCTCCCAGGGAGTGTATGGGCCCGAGAGGATTTCGTATGCAAAAAAGTTCAGGTAGTGCTCCCGGCACTGATCGTTTGTCCGGCCCGGCATCAGAGTGGCCACCTGGGGGCAGAATTACAACACCCAGATGGGCACAGACAGTTCTGTCCACTGTGATGGTAGAACAAGCTTCCACCTCCCCATCACACTGGGGTCACGTAATGTAGCCAACTATTTTTCTAACTCCGACGTAAGGCGAGGAAAGGAGAGGAGATGGAGTGTAAAAATACAGCAAACTCCCGTTAAGACCAAGTTCTGGATATAAAACCTAAGAACATTAGGTTGGTTTCTCATGGGCTCAGTGCAAAAAAAAAATAAATTCGCTTAAGGCTAAATGCTTCGCAATTTGGTTAAAACAAACTTACGCAGCGACATCGAATGAAACGGCACTCGTGGAGTGCCTGCAAGGCACTCTCAAAGCAAGAATTGATAAAAAAATAAAATAGCTTGCCCGCACAAACACTCAAAGGCATGGGGAAGCTCTGTTGCGGTGATGTGTTCATATATAGGGGAACCATTTCTGCTGTGGGGATGTGTGGGGTAGCAATGTGCAAGATCTCGGCTTTACGCATTCGTCGACTACAGCGTGTTGCCTCTGCCAAACGAAAAGGCATCTACGTGCGGAGTGCACCCGCTAGCTTACATTAGGCTTATCGGGATTCAAAGCTGACCAAAACATGCCACGAGATTATGATAGAAATAACATCTTGCCTCATATTGTAACAATGGGCGCTGCGGTATTGAAGAAACAAGGATTTATAATTTTATTTTGCACTAAAAATTATATAAAACAAGCTGTGGCGCCATACCCAGCTGTGAAATTTCGTGATTAGCATATCCCAACACATGACCACATTTTGGTAAGCTATCACCGATTCTTATTACACACGTAGTATCTCTTATTGCGACCAAAGCAGAAATCCAGGTCAGAAAATCTGTCCGTTCGTCTGTCTCAAGCCTTAGTTGGCATGCGGCAAGTTGGAGAGAGGGAAATCTCCTCATTTTTAGAGTATAGGGGAGTAGGAGGAAACCAAATAAACCAAACCTCAGACAGCAGGTTTACTGTAGCGCCAAAAAAAAAAAAGCTGAGTGGTTATTAAAGTTGAGTTTCCTCTAAACAGTTGGATAGGAGCCCAATTTTAGCTAGCACGGTGTTGCAGCCGGGGATGCTCCATGCCGTAACCAAAAAATCCCTTACATAAATCTAAACATCCCAATTTGGAGCAATTTTTTCCTGCAGGAGAGTGCATGTGTGTTGTATTTTATGGCGCATAAGCAGCTGTGGCTATCACGCACAAAACACAGGGTTAGTAAGATCTCGCTGCTGGGCTGGCGGACGAGTACTTCATAAAAAAAATTAAAATTTGCTGATGAGGAAATTTCCCTCTTTTACAAATCTAAGTACTCGTGGTAAGTCCACTATTGCATTCTCTCCTAAAAGCAAGCTGAGGTGGAAAGGAACATGTTTGTAGTAAAATATTGTGAAATGCTTTTTTCATATTTTTTTTAGTTTCCTCCATGAAAATAAAGTATGGTTTACTGTGACCACTTTGCCACATCCATCTAGAAAGAGGATTTTCTTGTTTCATGAGTATGAATATATGTGTTAGATGCCTATGTCCAATGCGAAGGCGACACACGATAACTTCAATAAGGTGTTCTTGTTGTTGGCACTACTTCCATTCACCAAGGATCGGCTTCACCAGCTGCAGTTTGTTGTTGGTTTCATCATTCTATGTAGACTGCCAGTTCAGAAAGTCCCCACATTTCTGCCCGAAATATCCTATAAAATTCTTTTCGACAATTCCTGCTGTTCGTTGCTTTAGTTTAAAGAGCAGGAAGTTGTAAAACATCGCTCATTGCAAGCGAGTTATTTTCTTGAGTGTGCTCAGCCGTGTACTTCATGCAAGGACCGCAAGAGATAAGTTAGTCACCATCATCGCGCGAGGCTGTACATGTTAAAGGAAAAGGTAGGGAAGAATCTGATGAGAAAGCAGAATGCATGCAATGAGAGGTCAAATGAAAAGCAGGATCAAAAGAAAACCAGGATGAAAATTACGTTCAATGAGAACGTATTTTTCGATGGAAACAAGAAAAAAGCACGTAGTAAATAAACCTGCATCTCACACGTGACTTTTATACCTCAGGCAAACGTCAGCTCAATGTGACTACTGCAACTGCACTGAAATTGGCATATCTGTTGCATAGATCGACAATTAAACTTCCGGCAAAACTGGAAGAACATAGAGTGGGGGTGAAGTTTCGCATGTAAGTTGGCTAACGGAAGCTCAAGCCGCCAACATGCAAATAAGCTGACTGGCACAGAGTATGGCACATTGCTACACAGTAGCATGCAGTGAGGAAAGCGTCCCCGGAGACACCCTGAGGCCAAAGACAAATGAAAGACATGATCAAAGGAGAGCATGAGAGAAAATGCGGGATGGAACCGTGCCTTCTTTATTGCTTCTTTCAGTTCTAATAATTCTCGGAAGAAAGCCTAACATCATCAGTAACACAATGTCGTACATCAAAAGCAGTTTTTATCTAACAACGGAGGACCAATAGTGCAAATGCACCATAGGCAATGCGGCGGAAATGTGGGGCTCAGTGCCACAGTCGTGTGGGACTTACCCAGAAATGTTTTTTGCGGCTCGTACGGGAAAAAAGACACGTGGGAAACAGCGCAGTATCGGTAGTGGCAATCATTGTATTCTGAGAAGCCACGGTGTTAGCCATATGAGCAAAGGCTTTCTATGGCTTCTAGACTGTGGCTTTGGCTCTCACTTCTGAGCTATAACTACAATGAATCCCACCCACCACATAGCAATAGCGAAAACACTACTTTACACAGTCTCAACCAAGAATCTTGTGTGAAGCCTTGGAAGTAACTCGGATAAGCTTGGGTTAGTTTGGAGGAGCGTTGCACCAGCTGTAGACAACGGGAGGGTGACCTTGGCTAAATATAGCATAGCAAAAGCCCATGCAGGAAATAAAACAAATACTGCCACGAATGGGTTTCAAACCCCCATCGCGCGAACAGAGCAGCTTTGCTGGCCACTGAGCGAGGGCACCACGATATTGCCGCAGCTGATCAAGCCTTGTGTTGAACTGCAACACAATCTTAAGCTGTGTATTGCTTATGGCATCGTCTTCCTCAACTTCTATCTGCAGCATATATTGATGAGAGCAGCTTAACCTGATTCTAATATCGTCGCCAGATGTGCAAACAACCAAGCAAAGCACAAAGACGCCCAAGCTAAACACATGGTTTCCCACACCTACTCAATTTAACTACGTTAAAATCCTACCACTTCTTAGTACAATGTCCATCTTAGTTTCCATACCCAAAGTTGTTATGGCACTGTCAAGTATGGCTTGTCCAAGAAAGTTTTAGTAGACCATAAGTTGCTGCTCCATCCAAGAAATTCAAAACACTGCGGTGCCATTAATTTACAACAGCTAAAGCACATGGTAGACAATGCCATGGCAGCATTATTTTCCACTGAAGGTCACACTGGAGAGAGTGTTAAATATAAAATATCGACACACACTTCTGAAATTTTGAAAACACTGTGCACTTAAAACCAATAATCAATATTTTATCAAGACGTGGCCACAAGGTAGACTACACTGATATTGGTGGGTTTCGCAGCAAGATGGTATTTTATGTGATTTTCAATGACAAATTAAAATTATATATACTTTCCTTGATATTGAAGTGCTCAATGCTTAAAATATGAAGCACAATAACAAGTTTTGGTCAGTAATCAGCCCCTTAACAAGCGCAATGCAACAGCGTCAGATTTCACATCTGTCGTAGCTTCTGTTGCAATGTGTGTACGCCTTTGCGTCAGTTTCTTTGCAACTGTCGGAACATCAACCACCATACTTGGACAGCTAGCTGCAGAGGCAAATATCTACTATGCTGTGACAGTGCCAACATTTGCATAGACCACACTGTTTTCTGATTTTTTGATTTCGATTCTCTATCTAGGTTACTGCCTAGAACCTATGTTTCTCACAACCCAGTGGTCAGATTGTGACGTCGTCACAAGGTCACATGACCTCTCTCGACCAACCATAAATTTAATTTCCCCCGCCACAGTAAGAAGGCTGCGATGACGTCGCAAGCTATCATGACATTTCTCGACCAATCAGGGCAGGTCATGCTGGCGTCGCAAAGGCACATGACTTCGTGTGACTGATCAGCAAATTCTGTGACAGCAGACGTTGGTGTGGCTTTGGTTTGATGACAACTCTAATGCTCTCGCATTAAACAAAAGCGCAACAAATAAGTCCTGCCTTGCTCCAACTTTCACATCCATACAGCTGGATGGCCACAAGGAGCATCATATCTTCTTCCGGTGCCCAGCGGCCGTGCAGTGTCTTCGGATCCAGAGAGCGCTGGTAGTGTCTCATGAGCTGTTTTTTGGTGCGCCAATTCATTATGTGCGCCACCTGCAGAAAGTCGGAAGCACAAATCAATTGGAGTGAAGAAAAAGTATCTCCGTGCCAAGGTTCACTGAGTACACACAACAGACTGACATTTAAATGCAGTGCACGTGACAACCACATACAAAGACTACAAAAGCTACCGCAAACCATTAAATTCAATGAAAATCATCACGGCACAACAGGCTGCACACTTCAGAGATGGAAGGAATTTATTATATGAATATTTCCACAACAATCCACTCAACAGTTTGAAGCACCTTTGGAACACCTATGCAGTTTTCATATTCACCAACGATCTAAGCTCTCAATCCTTAGCTGCTCCAATAAAACTTTCAGGATTAATGTGAGTCACTCTTTCTGCCACTTCAAACAAGATACCATTGCCCAATGTTTATTGCAACAGTGAAAAATGCTGCTGATTTTGCATTACAATGAACATACTGTCAGCCAATTGCTGTAATACTGAAAGACATATGACATGCACAGTGGATATCAAAGAAGGAGTTTACAGGAAGACGCGTATAAGAGTTCAAAGTACAGTTTAGAGCGTATTTGCCCAATTTTTTTTATTCAAGCTGATTTTCATAAGCTAAGTCAAACTTCTAGCCTGAATTTTAATTTTACTGACTGATTTTACATTCTACTCATAAAGGTTCAGCTCTGCAGCTCAGCTAGAGCTTCCATTTATGCAATTTATTATGACAGTGTCTGTAGTAAGATAAAACTTAAAAATGGAGCAGAACCACGTTCGGCAGTGCCCTATACTACTCTGCTACCCAATCATAACGGTAAATCAGCTGTTCAATGTTTAACTTCATTAAACATGCCAGGTATCAACATTCTTGAGCTTATCATTCTTTTCTTGTGATTAACTTCTTTTTTAGGCAACAATGAAAAGAAGCTTTAACAATGAACTACTTCTTTTGCTGTGGAGGAATTCTGTGCGGCAGTCCTGATTGTGGGCGGAGCTTCACTGCAGACTTAAGCTGCATCTGACTAAAGAGTATTTTCTTAAAGCATTCCTACTGAAAATTAAATGCACCGTCAAACGCTATAGCTGAGGCCCACTTTCCAGGATTATCCAACACTGCTCAACCATCTAGTGTGCCGAGCAACTCTCATGCCACACAACAGGCATGACAAAAGTTGCTTTAAGCCCTGTATTAAAGCTAGGAGCAGCTGTTCATGTCTTATATGCCCTCCAAAAGCGCAAAAAATCTGTCATTGGAAAAACGCAGAGATAAGCTCTTCAGCTTTTGCGAATATTCAGGAAGCAAAAACTGGAGGAGACATTCAAGGTCTGCCTTAAGAGCATGACATGATAACTTACTTAATGGGTTTAATGCCCATGTATGCAGATTTATAGTCATTTTCTACTTTACATTCATAGATCCCAAGGAGTCCTCATACGGCTTTTTGCACAGTGGTGCATAATTTAAGCAATGTAGGCCTTGCGATGACAAGTACTGCCACCGGTGGGACTTGTGCAACCTAGTTTGCTCTTCCCGAGCAAGCTCTCACCACTAATTGTTAACTGCAACTCACCACGGTAGACAGGTTGTGATGATGCTACAAAGTCATGTGGCTCACCTCGGTAGCTTCTCTACAGAATTTTCATGCATTTTTCACTATGATCAAAGATGCTGACACCGACAACGAACGCCGACGCCAATGCCTGCTTTTCTGCGACATAGGCTCCTTAACGCTATTGCGTTATTATGCTAGTGTTTTATTTCACATGTCTGTACTAACTGCTGCTGGTGTGCATACACTGTGGCATTATCCCTCCTGGGACAAATATTTCTGATATATCGGTTAAATATCTGGTTCTTCAAAATTCGGAATGGTGGTAACTCATGAGGCTGTTTTTGTGAGCAAAAAAGTGCTTCAAACGGAATGCCACGCAACAAGTGAGAAAGAAGGGCAAGACTGGCACAGAACGCATGCAAGTTATGCTCCAGATATTGCATGAAAAGATTGAAAAACATCACCTCAAACAGCACACAAGAAGGAACTGGCTCTGTTGAGTAAATCGAAAGTGCTGTAGAACAGTGGCTTTGTGGCACTGCGACAGAACTTGTGACTAATGCAGAGCAGCTCACATGCTCAAGGCATGCTCATGTGAGGTTTTTCGTTCACAGAGAAGGGGCTTCATACATTGATTGTTATTTCCGTTGAATGAAGTGCACTGCAGTAAATATGGACTGACGCAAAGATTTCGCCGAATGCATTGTTAATTTTTTTTTGAGGACTCCCTTTTGTGGTCAAAGTAACCCAAAAAAAGCGAAAAGAAATTTCTGTGCAATATTTCAGCAGGAGCAGACGAGAAATACACAGCGGAACCTCAATACCTCACGGGATCACGAGCAACATTCATATTTCGACTGGTACAAGAAAAAAAAAATCCGTATGCTGAATCACTGGAAATGCATACAGCAAATCTATTTGTGCATAATGTATGATTGGCAACTGCAACATTGGCAGTGCATGGGCAATGGTGCTACTTGCGGTCACCCCCCTAAGGGCGCAGAGAGTGTTCAAGGCACCCAATGTTCTGTGCATTGTACCCAAAAGACTTCAGCCAGCAAACTTCATGAATTCGTATCTACCGAAATTTGTACTAGTCACGATAGTATGTATCATCGAAATTCTACTGCAGAGGAAGAAAAAAATGTACACTCGGCGACATCATCCATAACTATAATTCTACCAAACAGTTAAGATCCATGGTGGTGCACTTGGCAGCCTGGCGCATTGCTCTTTCCACGGTAGCTTCACTCCAGTGCTGGTAGAGCTGGTGCCATCTGTAGCAGCCTCTTGTAGCAAGACAAGCCTAGCAAATTTGTTGTAATATTAATTTTTTTTCTGCCTTGACTTTCTAACGTTGAAAGTTGGCAACTGTGTTAGGAATGTGCCTCAAATAACAAATATGGCTATATTCAACTGCTTGCAAGGAGACGGTGAGTGTTTCTGATCTGTAGCTTCTGCTTCATTCCCAGAAAAAGTTGTCAGTGAGTATAAGAACTGCGAAGACCAAAAGTTACTACACACGAGACAAGATTCGCAGGCGCTCTCTTCGGGTAAAAGATACCCAGCCGCTTCAGCTCGCAATGCAGCCAGTACTGAGACAGCTGCCTCAGTGCTTCCGTAAAAACAGCCCAAAGCCATAAGTACCTACTCACAAGGCTGGAGATCCGGCACTCAAAAGGAATGAGAGCTGAGAGTTTGTGCCACCATACTGCCTAGCCTAGCCAAACCTCCTCTGTTTCAATGCCTGCCACATTGTCATAGCATCTGCGTTCGTTTACTCGCAGCATCGTGGCGCCACTAACGCATAGAACAGATGCGGTGTAGCACAGTTTGCTCAATAGCTGGGGTGCTCAGCTAACAGCTGAGCCAAAGTACAGTATGAACCTGGCCGCAGCGGATGCGTTTTGATGGAGGCGAAACGCAGAAGGCGCCCGTATGTAGTGCACTGCACATTAAAGGTCTGAAGTAATCTCCCGTCCTTCACTACAGCACCTCTTTCTTCTTTCACCCCTTCCTTCTTCTCTTCCCTCCCAGCACGGTTGAGGTGTCCACAGGGAAGGCAGACAGTTACCACGCCTTTGATTTAAAAAAAAAGGCTAGCAAATCGGGGTGCCTAAGGAAGGGTAGAAAAAGAAGGTATGATTTGGCAAAACCAGCTTCTCTGGCGGCCGCCTAGTTAGAGGAGGCATCGGCTTAGGCATTGACCCTGAACTGCGAAACACCAAGAGTTGCCATACTGATTGTGTAGTTGCACCACGCAAGCAATAGAAACCAGTACATGCCTCGAACCAGTTAACGCTTTCCCTGTCGCTGTAGCGGCTGACCAGCATCTTCAGCTGTTCGTCCTCCTCAGCGGAGAAGGGGCCGGAGTTGATGCGCACTGCGTGGTGCCTGAAGTAGTGCACCGCGCACTGGAATGCACTGCGCCCAGTATTCAACTCCTCTGCCACCTGTGAGACACACACAATGAGCTTTCACAGTTCACACTCTGTCAGAGTGAGGAGAAAGCTCTACACCACAACCCAATGCACTGGGGTACAGCAGTGCAACAAAAAACACTGAGAGCTAATTCAGTTGCTGCATGCATTGTTTTGTTTATGGGGGTTTTAATGTCCAAAATCGACTAAGGCTATGAGACACACCATAGTGAAGGACTCCAAAAATTTAGACCACCTGAGGTTCTTTCATGCGCACCGACATTGCACAGTACATGGGCCCTTAGAATTCTGCATACAATGAAATTCGATCGCCACTACCGGGATCAAGAATGCGTTTTTGGTGTGTTGTTGTTTAGAGCCAATGACAATCTGCTGAACTCGCCTTGAGGTCTCAACCCTGCTGTGCGGCCTAAGAAAGAAGGAACAGTCAGAATGCACGCTTTAACATAGGATGTAGTTAGCCAAAATTGACTAAAATTTAATTGGGATTTTTTTAAATGGCTGAGAGGACACAGAATTTTCCTTTACACGGTAGTGAAAAGTCGGTAATCAGCACCCACTACTTGCATTCAGTATAAATTATTAGCTGGCCACAAGGCGCATTGACTAGTAGAGGGCCCGCAAGAAATTTCGTCCGCCTTCGGCGAAATTGTGCCACACAGGGCATTTTTATGATCCACCCTCACAATAACAAAGCGAGCACAAAGAATTGAACCTGCGAAACTCATGCCGACATTATCCAAAACACCCCATCCTCTGAGCCATCATGTTGCTAGCAGCGACTCCAACAATTGCCTCTAAACGACTTTCAAGGAGAGCTGGCAAGATCATGAGAATTCATCTCCCCCTGACCTCGCCAGCGGCAGATGCACACCTATACACACCTGATCCCAGCAGTGCTCATCATACTTGGCGGCCAGTCGACATAGTTGGTCCTCTTCTGACTGAGTCCAGGGGCCCTGGGTGAGGCGTACGTCCAAGAGGTGACGCCAGCGCATTTCGCAGTCAACTGCAGTACGGTTACGATGCATGTCCACAGCCGCAATGCGCACCCAATCCACGGGCCGTGTCGACACCTCCAGCAGCTCCACCAGGCTCAGGTTGCGCATCTCGCACACCTGCACTCGTTGCATCAAGCACAAATACACTCGGGCTTGGCTGCGAGGCAGGGGCAGGTTCACGTAAACTTAGCAACTTTTTTTTCTGCAGTGTTCATTGCCTCAGGTTATAAAAAGAAAATGGTTATATAAATATTATAGGTAGGATTAGATCTCTCTTGTCGATACATATAAAAATTATGCTATAACACGTTTCTATAAAACACATTTTTCTGCTTAAACCTTAATTATTGTCATTTAGTTTTGAGAACAGCATGTTTTTCAAACCTACACTACATTCACTTCCTCCAAACGAAGTACGTCTGACACATCTACAATAAACGAAATGAATCTACTACCAGAAACTTTTTCTGTATATCTCACATAATAAAAATAATTGATCAATACAAATACAGTCTCAAAGTGAAATCTAAATCTGAGGTACACAGAAACCAATCTAATCCTCAAACTATCGCACTACTGCACCGTAAAACAATGCATTATCCAAGAGGATACCCAGACGAATGGGTTAGGCCTACGAACTGTCTCAGTTCCGGCAAACAACAGCTGTGCTATATGCTAACTTCAGTGTTAAATAATTACATAATGAATGACATAAATATATATGCTCTCTGTTAATGCAAAATTCAATTTATCTTATTGTGTAAATAGTCTGTGTATATTACCTCTCCCCCTATCCTCTCTTCCTTTCCCCTGACCTTTTTCCTTTCATTTCTCCATTCTGCCTGCTATCCATTATTTCCGCTGCCCCAGCTCAGGTGCTTCACCACCGATGGCAGATGCCGGGGCTAGCAAAAATCTTTTCCTTCCTCTTTATTATTATTTTAATAACATCACTTACTGCTACTATTGTTCGATGTATGATATGTACTGTAAATTTTTTTGCTTGTCTTTCTCCATTGTCTTCGCACTAGTTTGTATGCCAGTCCTGCAATGTGTGCTATCTCATGTAGTCTTGATTTATATTATATACCCGCTGCTGTTATAACGACTAGGTCAGCAGTCAGCCAAGCTGCCAAAGGGCAGCTTTTTGCTTGCAGCCCTTTTATGTACCAGTGCATACATAAAAAAAAGATTTCATTTGATTTGAATGAAACAAGCGGCATATGGTTATACAAATCAAAAAGCTTTCATGCATCTGCATCTAAACAAGTCTATGATACGTAGACCAGTGGTGTGGTCCCTGCATCCAAGGATCTAGAGATGTGAATGGCCCTTCGCGACCATGGTTGGGTTTCTTCAGCGGTTCCATGTTCTTTGAGCCAAAATAAAAGATTATACACTTGTTCTATCCTGCACAAGTGGCAACAGTAAGCAAGAGCAAGCTGAAACGCTGCCTGTTATTCAAATACAGTCAGGCCCACATATAATGGCCGCAGTTATACGAGAGGGGTGCTGCCGCCGAAATATTCATCAGGGCAATGACACTGCATCTCAGATAAACAGTCGTGGCCACACCACACAGTCTGAGCGAACACTAGGAGCACCATTAACTTGCCCGTTTCCCTCCCGCAGTCGTAAAACACACGCTTCCCTCAAGCCCAGAAGGTAAAGAGTGTCCATCCCCACCCCCAAGAAAGAAAAGACTCTGTAATCACCATTTGGAAGTTAACGGTGATGTAACTTAGCCCCTGAAATGCGCAGCATGACCTGACGTCACTGCAGCTTATTATTGGCGAAAACAACCAGCAGCTTGATAGCTGTGTTTCAGTTTTGTCCTTTTCTATGTTACTAAAGCTCCTCTTTGTCACTGAGACACTAGATCGCAACAATAGAGGCAAAATTAATTTTGCCCTCTGTGTTCGTTTACACCTGCAGGGCAGACCAGGAGGGGCACTGCCATCACAAGAAATTACTCCTGGAAATGCACTCCCGGCCATTGGTGAAAATAAATGGTTTTGACGTGTTGCTACATAGTGCAGCTCCAATTTGATTGTGGCAATATGTTTCCTTCACTTATTAAAAAGAATGAGTGACTATTCCATAAGCAGCACACCTCTGAGTTACTGCAGGCACAACAGATCTCTACAACTGCTTCGATCTGCTGGTTAAGGCCATCGGGGAAGCACTCCCATGGATCAAATGCCCATGTGACTGATATAAAGGGAAGGGGCCATTTCGCACTGCAGCTATTCATGCCTTGCAACCAGCTGCAGCACCGGCTGATCGAACTCAACAAAAGTTCCCAGCCACATTGCTCCGACAGATTGTATGCCCCTGCATTAGTTCTACATTTTACATTCGTTCATCAAGTTGTGTCCCATCACTAAAGAACCACTGGTGAGCTGTTTTACACACCACATGTGCTACTGAAGTCTGCTTATAGTAATTTCAGGAAAGTGTGGTGAATCATGAAAACGATAATGATAGGCGTAATGTTAAAGAGACAGGAAAAGAGCACAGTGGGTTAGGGAACAAGAGTGGGTTAGCGATACCCTAGTTGAAATCAAGAAGAGAAAATGGGCATGGGCAGGGCCTGTAATACAGACAACACATATTTGTTAGCCCCTTAGGGTAACAATGCGCTGGCCATGGAAGATAAGCGTAGTGCGGGTGACAAAGAGCCTGGTGGGTGGATATGTGGTTAGGAAAAAGAAACACATTAAATGGAGAGATATGGGAGAGGCCTTAGCCCTGGAGTGGGCATAGTCAGGTTGCTGCTGCTGATGACGATGAATTGGAGGTTAGTGGGAGAGCCCTTTATCCTGCAGCAGACACAGTTGCTGATGATTATTACTAAGTGAAGGCACTGAAAGTAACAGTTTGAACACCATTATTCCCAGATACTGAGTGAGCAAAGAAATGATGGCCTACAGGAGCATCGCAGGTCCTTACCCTCACACCTTGTAATAAATTATGACTTTTTAATGCGATAGTGTTATAAGCCTCATTGTAAAAAATGCAGAGAATTCGCTGACTGTCTGGAAAGAGGTGATGTCACCAGGCCAAAGCATTCCCATTGGCAAATGAAAGCTGGGGGCAAGATGTCACTTCCAATAAATGCATCTGCAACTGTGGGTGTTATCACATTGCGAACACATAGTTCACTTAGGTGTCTCTGTGAATTTTTCTCGTCAAGCCATATCCACATCAAAACCAATCGAGAAATAGCAAGTCTTATACATACACCTACTGGTTAAAAATTCAGACGATACAAATTGCGCTGATATGAATCTCAAGGGGTCGCGAAAAAATTCATATGCACAAGCATGAAAAATGCCTTCACACAGATCAGTTTACAGCTGCCGGAATTTATTCACCGCTGTATGGCCACAGCTCGCTACTCGTGGTGCGTACCGCATGACGTTCGTGACGTCGGCAATGTGCGGGCCGCACGAACCGCCGATCGATCACTGCATGCGGTGCGTGCTGCACGATTAAAGATAGCGACGTCGGCAATGTGTGGGCTGCAGACTGCCGCTCAATGCATGGTCCTGGTGCATGGTGCGCGATTAGCGATCGCGACATCGGCGATGTGCGGGCCACAGACTGCCGTCATTGCATGCTTACGGTGCATGCTACGGGATTAGTGACCACGACGTCTGCGATGTGCGGGCTGTGCGCACCGACGATCACTGCTTGTGATGCGTGCTGCGTGATTAGCGATCGCGAAGTCGGCGATGTGCAGACCACATGGACTGCCGATCACTGCTTGCGGTTCATGCTGCGCGATTTGATCGCGACGTCAGCGATCAGTGCAATTCGTGCTCGAGCGTGCAGAAAGAAAGGGTTCTGCACATTGCACACAATGCACTCAGGCCGGGAAATTTTACAAATTTGTATCATTGCGAAATTCACATCAACCGTGTTCATGTCACCAATTAAGATCCTACTGTATTTCGCAATTGGTTACTGGTATATATACAGCTGAACCTCGTTATAACGAAGCAAAGGAGTCTGGCAATTACATTCATTATAGCCATATATGTTCATTATAGTGTGTGTAGAAGGAGCTCCAAGGGGAAATTCCATCACAGCTTCATTATATCCATTACCTTGTTATAAGCAGTTTCGTTATACGAGGTTCTACTGTACACTGAACTACCACATCCTCACAAAACAAGAATTACGAGGGCATTTTTGCAGTAATTTAATGTAAATAGCTGGATTCGGCTCTTACAGGTGTTAAGCAGCTCAATTCGACCATTTTATTCTGAATATTTCGCTTCAGCCGACCTCTACTTCCTCCACAAAGGAAGGAATTCATGAGCACAGCCTTCTACTGCTTTTGATAATTTTGCAACCTGAGAAGTAATCTAGCTAGGAGGCAGATTTAACTTCAGTCACTCATGAAGCACCTAACCGATTTCATACAAACCGAGCTAGGTTCGCAAAGTGAGCCTCTCATCCTTGCAGCCTGCTCAGCAGTATGCATGCCTGTTTTGCTATTCCTTTTATTCATGAAATTAAAAAATAATGAACCAAATAATATTCTTCTGATGTTGCCTGAAGAATATTCGTAAGTATGTAATCCAGGGCTTTGCAGCTTGAATGTTTTTTTTTGCATACTTCTTGAATGTTTCTGGCAGGCATGCAGGTCTCCTCCCATCCTAAAATAGGCACACCCATCTTAAGCGTGCGCTTTGGCAGTGCACCAAATGCTTTAAAA
The DNA here is from genome assembly GCA_030143305.2 of Amblyomma americanum. Taxonomy (NCBI): domain Eukaryota; kingdom Metazoa; phylum Arthropoda; class Arachnida; order Ixodida; family Ixodidae; genus Amblyomma; species Amblyomma americanum. The sequence continues at coordinate 23,100 of JARKHS020005035.1, read as the reverse complement.
CATGAGTCCTCAATAATTTAGCCCCAGGAAGCGACCCCCCTATCTGCCCAGGCTTGTGTATCATGCTGCCTATAATGCACGCAAAAAGGAGAAAGCATGACACACAGCTCTCCTCTTCCTCTTCCCCCTGCACAAAAAAAAAACAGAAATTCAGGTAATAATGACTGGCTCTATACTGTGCTGTAAGCATTTATGGTATGATTAATGCTAAAATAAAGTGATTAAAGCTAAGGTAGCGTTCGACCCAGGCATCGATTCTCTGCTCGGGAAGCCCAAAAGCAACCCAAGCAGCACAAAGGTTGCGCAGAGCCCAGCTCATCTAAACTCTGCCACTCTAGGCGCAGCACCAACGATGAACCTCTCCTTGGGCAGTATGTTTCACAGCAGCTGCCATGATGGACTGTGCTATATTCCTCTGCTCTTGAAACAATGTCCCTCGTCCTTTCACTGTTACCAGCCTCCAGATAGCTCCTGTGACAACCAACCTCCCATTACACTTTCCTATGAGCTCGCCATACCCTCTTCCTTCCATGCTAACCCTCCCCTTTCCAAGGAAACTATTCTTCGCATGGCTACCGCCCACCAGTTGCACCTTCTTTCAATCTTGCCATATACTCTTCCTTCCACAGTAACCACCGTCCAATTGGGGATTCCTCCACTCTTATGATACCCTCCGCTTTCCACAGTAACTGTTCTCCGGATGATTCTGGTGGCAACACTCCCACCAATTACAGCAACTGCTACGACTGCTACTGCTACTATGACGTGAAACACAGGAACAAGCACTTAACAGCTGTAGCTATAAAAATTCAAATCGGAGAGAGTGCGACAGTACAAGATTATAGGCTGGGTAGCCACCTAGAAAGTGAAAAATAACATATAGAAAATAAAAAGCAAAAGAATGAAAGAAGCAAGGATGAAAGGGAGGCAGAGAGGATACAAGAGAGTGGCCACAGATGACGCTGCCTGCTGACTTCCCTACCCGTGAGCACTTCAAGAAATGCTGCAAGAGACAAAATTCCATTTATTTCCAGAAGGCTGGCTCCAGCAGCATTTGTTTGCACTGGGCATGAGATATGAGATAAATGGATTTTCTTCTTTAAGATTGCGTCTGGGGCGCTCAGGCAGAACCACTGTAAAGCGGCTAGTTTTGGATCTTGCAACTTTTCTTTTAGGGCTAATATAAAAAGCTTCATAAACAGTAGCGTGCTACTACCATTTCGGCCAGCTTTCAAATTCACTTACTTTTAAAGCAAATATTTAAAAAGTTTGCAAGTCTAAACCAATGAACCAGCATTGCAGAACAACAAATGCTGCAGACTAGTCCACACGACCGTCAACAGCACTGCATTGTTTACACTTGCCTAGGGCACTTCCTTCTTTGTTAAAATCTTCGTTACGCTGAGATGACACATGTAGTATATGCCTATATCCCTTTCAGGCACCAATTAAATGTGCTGAAAGGAAAATCTTTTTTTTTGTATAAATCATGACCAAAAAGAAATGAAGTACAAAAAATTATGCAAAAATTTTCCCATTTGAACGTATTTTCTGCTCAAACATCAAAACTGCAACATTTGCTTGCCTTTTTTAACTGATTGTTACATATGACAGCTAGAGAAAAATTCAGCATTTCCAGCATAGAAAGTGGCTTTTAGATGTGCAGCCTTTACGTTCACGACGTTGTGTAATTAACGAGTTCAAAAGTTGGGACCAATGATTGCTTCCATCATAGCCAGCGCTTAAAGTATGGCTCAATCGAACGGGTCTTGAGTGATCTGAGCGCAGGTGGAGAGGAAGAGAAGAGAGAAAGCACCTTGCAGCCTGTTTTACCCACCATTTTTACAAAAAAGAGAAATCATTTTTAAAGGTTGTTGTTCACTCAATTTATGTCAGACTTCAAGCAAACTATCCCCATGCTCTACCAGTGTGCTGATTGTTTCGCAGCCTTGGAGCTGAGCGGCTAGCTCTGAAATGACTCTTGGCATGCGCGCATAGGTTTCCCTTTTTCATCCCTTTTACGTACTGCTGCCACTTCATACTGTTCTCCGTCTTGGGTTTTATAAAACATTGTAATGACTCCTGAAAACTTGAGCAAAATTTTCAAAACAATACAGAAAAAATGTTCTGACCATCAAGGATGAAAGCATAAAAAATGGTTTCTTGCTTCAGGTTCAGCAGCCTACATTCTAGCATGGGAACTCCCAGATCCCTTTTCAATACTGGTGGGGGTCTAAGACCGTCCAAGACACCCATGACCTTAGGCACTGATCATAGCGCACTGTTTTTCAGCACCGGCTTAGCGTAGTGGCGGTTTTTTGTGACCATCTGTGAGCCTTCATTGCTCGTTCGGCCGCGCTTCTTTGGAGGTGCTTAACCATTCGCTATTTTTATGAACAACACTTCAGCACCCGAGTAGTCCACCATTCCCCCGTAGAAGCACAGTTTTCAACACCTGTAAGCAAGGCCATTTCGTACCACACTTGCCCCAAGAAAATGGCGCATAGTGGGCAGAAAACTCTGCTTTGATATTTTCTAGGCGTCATGTCCACGTTTGTGAATGCGCCGCTTTTTCTTGGTCAGGGAAAGTGAAAATTGGCATGAAGTTTACACATTACCATATTGACACATTCCTAAAGGTAAACTGCATCATTCACAACCATTTGAAATGATAGGATGCCAAAATAAAAGCAATTTACTCGCCCTGCTAAAGAATGTCGTGATGCCCATCTTTTCTTATTAACAAACATATTCAGAATGGTAAGGGTGCAGAATTCTAAGGTTGCGTCCACATATGTGGACACAGCACCTGAAGATATGCATACTATAATGATGCTCTATAAGGCACTTGCTGTAGTGGAAACACCTCAAGAATGAATCGGCAATGCATCTCAAAAGAGGCCCTTTGGCCAATGGCACCGATTGATTAACACGACCTCCTGGTTAATTCATAGCCATATCGCCTACCGAGCTAGCATGACAGGGGATTCAAACGGTGTGATTTGGAACTGACCCCAAGTTAACCATGACGTTGAAAGAATCGGTCAACGTCACTGGCTGGAGGGCCTTCTTTGAGGGGCATTTACCGCATCGTTATCGAGTTATATCTGATTGTAGCTACTAAGCAACCATCGCACGATCCTCCCGCCTTAAAATTCTCAATCAATGCATTGGGCACTGACTGCGTATGCAGTGAACATCAAAAGAAAATCTAAATTTGTGACAGAATGACTGAAAACTGAACCTGGCAACATTTAAAGCTAGAACTTTATCCAGTGAGGCTAGCCTAGCAGTGCTGTCCAAGAAACTAGCAGGTATTAATGGGATTCCACAGGGCTTAGTGAGGCGTATACAATACCAAGCGGCGGGCATATATACGGTGCTATCGTGGATCAGCAGACAGATGAGAACTAGGTGTGGGATTCCTCATCAATCAGGACATAGCTGGCAATTTGAATTTCTAAAGTATTAAAGAAGGGTGGCAAGATATTGTAATTATGCTTAATAAGAGGTACAAGCTAAAGGTTGTGTAGGCCTATGCACGTACATCCAGCCAAGGTGGCCAGATTGTTGAAAGCTTCTATGAAGACATGAAATCGGCAATTAACAAAGTAAAATCACAGTATATTGTACCAATGGGCGACTTCAATGTGAAGGTAGGCAAGAAGCAGGTTGGAAACGAAGCAGTAAGCAACTATGGCATAGGCAACAGGCATAGGAGGGCTAAGAGAGTTCTCAGAAAAGAGTCAATTATGGATCATGAATACCTTAATGAGAGGACTGAAAGCAGACATGAAAAAGCCCAAATGGTCAGGCTAAAAATGAAATAGACTTCATACTATGTGCTCACCCTGGCATCCCCAGTCAACCACGAAGAACCGTGGTACGTCCGATTAAGATATGAATCTCCAGCGCGAGGTGAGGATGTCCGTAGAGCATCCCTGCGGACGTCCATATCCGGATATAAGCATTGAAGATTCAGAGTATGTATGATGGACACTTGTTATCGAATGCCTGGCAGATATCCGCGGACGGACATCCGTACGGGTATCCGTGAATATCCCTTTAGGAATTTGAGCTTACATCACATATGTATTTCGTTTTCCTCAGACAATAAATTTAAAAGGTATTTTATTTTGCAAATGACAAAATTCAGCCAATCAAATTTCCATACCAGCAGTTAGTTTAATATTGTGTTCATACGAAAGAACCTGGATATAATTGCATGACTTTCTGGCACCAGTGCTCAATAATTAATGCCCTTTTCTTCTCCAGCATTCCGCCGATATAAACGAGGCATGCAGCGATGCAGCCTTCCATCAAAGCTAAAACTCCTTCCAGGGGCCGCAGCAGAACGATAGCGGCAATAGGCCTAAAGGTTGATCCAATCCGTCAATCAGCAGTTCCGGCATGGTCTTTGTTGTCTTTGCGTCGTTTTTCGTTGCGATGTGCTTCCCTCAGTCTTTATTTTTGCTACACAGTGCAGTGTGTTTGTTGTGTGGTTGCTTGGCCGCGCTGGAAATGTGATGTGTCAGCTATACACTCGACAACGCATTCTCCTGTGCCTGAATCTCTCGTGAAACCAAACTGATCCCTTGTTGAGACGCCGACGCTTTGTTGCTTCGCATGAAAGAAGTGGCCTCGTGTTATCACTTGCGAGGTAAGTAACTGTGCTCGAAAATTGCTTTGAGGATGTTGCTGTGGGATGAGTGAAGCGCTGCAACACAATTACACTCTGTTGCACAACTTGTTTGTGCTGGAGTGTAAGTTACAATTACGATGTGGTAGCCGCCGCAAACGTGTTTGCCCGCATTCGCGAGCCTACCACGAAGCTCCAGAAGCCAGAGCGTCGAGCCTGTCTCTTGCCCTTCAACTGCAATAAGACAAGCGCGGAAAGAATAATATTTATTACTGCCTTTGCGGTGCAGATTTGGCCAGAGTGTGGAGTGTACTGGTGCATAAATGACGCCATATCATGAAAAGCTCAGTTAAGTTGAAAATGATGTAAAAGTTGTCTACCTATACAGTTTATCGACGTGTTTCAATGTTAGGCTTGTCGAATGGATGTTTCCAAACATCTACGGCACGGTACTTTGCAACTGCACAGTACTTCGCAATGTGCAGTAGCATTGTTTAGGAGAGCTGAAGTGTGCTGTGAAATTTGCGAACATCAGTCACGCATTCTTATCTTATCGCTGCGCACCGAGTGCAGTCAGTTCATACATTGTATTGGTACAGCTTTGTCAAACATGTTCATGCCCACAGGGTTCAATGCTGAGAGAGGTAGCAGTACCATATATGGAACACCTAGAGCTACATGTCCCTGGATTGTGAGCAGACCTTTCTCCCTTACTCTGGCAGAGCTGTGGATCATCAAATATACTGTTAGTGCTGGATGCTTGGTTTATCAGTTAACCTTGTGGGCAGGGTAGTGTGAACAAAGAACATGTTTTGCTACGTCATGGGTATCTAACGTTATGTTAACAAAGTACGGTACAAGTTGCTTTCTCATATTTTATTTCCTTGGCCATGCAGTGTAGATGTGCCTGACCTATGACCTATACAAATCCTGCAGTGTAAAGCAGCAGCCTGCAGGTAAGTTTGAACTCCATTGCAAGTTTCCTCCCCTCATGCAATCGACACTTTCTTTTTCTTTGCTCTGTGCAGTGTAATTGTACAGTGATAAAAATTTTCAGGATCATTAGGGGAAATGAATGCTATTTTAGTAATATATAGGGAAACATAAGCGTGGTATTATCTTTTCTAATGCAACTGGTTGGAAAAAAATTGCCTGCTCGTGTTTTTCCACCCCTTTTCAGACCTTTACAACCGGAAGGTAACATACCTCTGCAAGCTGCAGTTGGCACTGTGGCATTGTAGACTACTACCACGATTTTGTTTTGTGTGCTATATGCATTGTAAATGCTTCTGTACCTCTTATCACGTCACTGAGTTGCATTAGTATGTTGCGGCAAGGCTGGGTTAAAATTATGAAATTCTCTTGGTATTGTCTTTCACTTAACTTTTCACTTGCAGTATCCCGCACTTAAAAAATTGGCTGAACCTTTTAGTAGCAGTATTGTGTTTGTGTTTTCATTTGTTTTTCAGAGCATCCCTTTACCAAGTTCAACCATGAAAGTACTGTCTGCTCACAGTAACTCTTCCTATAGCATGAATCTTCTGCGGCAATGACCAGCTTGAATAATTCTTCTTGAAGATTGAAAGCAGATTTAATGTCATTAATAAAATTGCCTTCAAACTGATATTTTGCTTAGTGGCCATTTCCTCATAGAGGCATGCATATCTGGCAAATGATGGACATATGCTGATTGTAGCCAGTAATATGTCTGGCAGTTCCCATGGACTTGTACAAAAGCACACAGAATGCCCGAAATCAAAGCCTGTGGGAACTGCCACATATATTACTGGCTGCAATCACCAAGGACTGCTTTATGAAAGCTCAGAAGGCATGAAATGCGAACTGCCTCATTAAAAACGCGGGGGATATCTGGATCGGATGTCAGTGGGAGATTGTTCCAGTTACATATGTGCCTCCGGTGGACTTCCGTGGAAGATCCGTCAGAGATAGAAGGATCTTCCACGGATATTCATATATCCAAAACGGGACGTATATCATATGTCCGTTGGATGTACTGTGGTTGATTGGGTCGTGCAGGATGTGGAGGTCGTGCAGGATGTGGAGGTCTTCAGAAAGATGCAATGTAGCCAACCCAGAATGGTAAGGTCTCGTATTAGCTTAGACTTGAAGAGGAATGGAAGAAATTAATGAAGTGGAAGCCCATTAACTAGTTAGTGGTAAAAGGAAAAGTAGAGGAATTCAGAATGTTGCTGCAGAACAGATATTCAGTTTTGACCGAGCAGGACGATCTTAACATTCAAACCATGAATGATAATCTCACAGCTATCATCGCAGTGTGCAGTAGATGTAGGCTGTAGGATGGTTCCACGCAATACCGGCAAGCGATCTCAGGAAACTAAAGAGCTGATTAAGGACCGTCAGAGCATAAAAGCATCTAAGCCTACAGACAGAAAAGAACTGGCAGAGATAAAAAAGTTTATAGTTATGTGCAAGGTAGCCAACATAAAGAAGTTCAAAATAGAGAGAATTGAGCATGCTCTAAAGAATGGACATGGCCTAAAAGCGGTGAAAAGGAAACTATGCATAGGTAAAAACCAGATGTATGCATTAAGAGACAAAGATGGCAATGCCATTAGCAATAGAAAATAAGAAAGAGTAACCAAACAGTTCTACAAAAATCTATAGAGTAGCTAATGAGATTAGTATGTTAATGAGACAGGCAGTAGCAGTTAGCAATGGGAAATCCCACCATTAACGAAACAGGAAGTGAAGAAAGCCTTAGGAGCAATGCAAAGGGGAAAAGCAGCTGGTGAGGATCAGGCAACAGCAGATCTGTTGAAGGACAGAGGGGAGATTATGCTGAAAAACTAGACGACTGTATACGCAACACCTTATGACCTCAACCGTACCAGAACCTTCGAAAAACACAAGCATAATCTTAATTCATAAGAAACGAAACAACAAGGACTTAAAAAAAATTGAGCGATCAGCTTACTGTCCATTGCCTACAAGGTATTTACTAAGGTATTTACGAGGCCCAGATTGGGAACAGTTGGGGATAAGAGTTAATGGAGAATACTTAAGTAATTTGCTATTCGCTGATGACCCTGCCTTGCTGAGTCACCCAGGAGATGAACTGCAAAGCACGATCAAGGAGTTAGACGGGCAGAGCAGTATGGCGGGTCTAAAAATTAACATGTAGAGGACCAATATAATGTTCAACAGTCAACCAAGGGAACAACAGTTCACAATTGGCAGTGAGGTGCTGGAAGTGATAAAGCAAAGTCTGCTTAGGGCAGGTAGTGACCACTGAACCGGATCATGAGAAAGAAATAACTAGAAGAATAAGAATTGCGTGGAGCAGATAAGGCAGGTTCTCTCAGATCATGAATGGCAGTTTACCAATATTTCACAAGAGAAAAGTATACAACAGGTGTATCTCACCAGTACTCAACTACGGGGCAGAAACGTAGAGGCTAGAAGAGGGTTCTGCTCAAGTTAAGGACACTGCAGCGAGCTATGAAAAGAAAATTGATAGGTGCAATGGTAAGAGAGTGGAGGCAGGCACAGTGTGTGAGGAACAAATGCGTGTTAATGGCATCCTAGTCAAAATCAATAAAAAAAATGGGCTCGGGCAGAGCGTGTAATGCGAAGGCAAGATAAACGCTGGTCCTTAAGGGTAACGGAGTGGATTACAAGAGAAGACAAGCGTAGCAGGTGGCAGCAGAAATTTACGTGGTCACCCAAGTTTACGGGGACATTGTAGCTGCAGTTGGCAAAGGACAGGGTTAATTTGATAGACATGGGAGAGGCCTTTGCCATGTAGTGGGCATAGTCAGGCTGATGATGAAGCTATAGTTTGGCAGTGGCGGTGGCGAGCGACGGACACGCACTTACACGGCTTGCATGCCTCTGTACATTTTCCAGGTCCTTTCCTGCTTTGACTGTCTGGCTGTTCGCCCAGGAATCTACTTCCGCCTGTGTAGACTGTGCAAATTGGTTAAAAGAGAGAATCTACTTCCGCCTGCGTAGACTGTGCAAATTGGTTAAAAGAGTGGATTCTTTTTGACACCTGTACGCATCGGCCGTCATCAAGTTGTTCCAGCAACAGTGTGCTGCTCCTGACATAGACGACAGCTGGACACGGCCCCCGCTATCGGCAGTTTGGCAGTGGCAGTGGCGAGCGACGGACACGCACTTACATGGCTTGCACGCCTCTGTACATTTTCCAGGTTGGTGCATTCTTTCTTGTTAATTTAGCCACCGTGGGCCTATTCTAACGCCACTGCTGCTGCCAAAACGTGTTGTAATGCGGTTGTTTCATGTGACTGTTTTTGATGGGGGACATGGACGAAGTCTGCATTGCTTGCAGCAAAAAAAAGTGATGCGCCTGATGACCTCTCATAATATGCAAAGAATGTCAGTACCCTTATCATGTACAAGGCTGTTCCTGGATTCCTGAGTCAGGTAAAGCATTGAGTGCTCGTTCGCGTAGAGCATTCTTCTGTCTAACATGTAAAACGGGAGCTGCTCATGGCGGAAAAATGCTCCCCACTGTCGACGCTCCTCCTTTCGACATGGCTGCTGCTTTTCTTCAGCTCAACCAAAAACTGGATAGTCTAATGCCATTGAAAGATAAGGGAGATAACATTGAACAATCCGTCCTGACAATGTCCGACCATTCTGATGAGATCATGAAGCGTCTTGATAACCAAGAAAAAGAAATCGCGCACCTACGGAAAAGAATGGCACAGGTTGAAAATATGCGATGTGAAGAACAACTTTGTCAGCTTAATACCGACTTGGATGAGCTGGAATTCTGAAGCAGGAAAAAGAATATAGAAATTCATGGCATTCCTAAAACCGAGCATGAGGACCTCCTAGCCAAAGTGAACGAAGTGGCTAAAGAAATTAATATTGCAGAACTTAGTGAGAGTGACATTGAGGCATGTCACCGGCTTCCTGCAAAAATGGATGATACCAGCCATTATTGTGCGGTTTCAACGACAAGCCCAAAGAGACCAATGGCTTCAAAAAGAAAATGTCTGGTGGAGAAAGGCAAAAACATGTACTTGTGTGAAAACCTGACTCGAAGAACGAAACGGCTGCTTCTGCAAACGAAAGATTGGGCTAAGAAAAACAATTTCCGGTTTGTTTGGTGCTCAAACGGGAAGGTGCTTGTTCGCCAAAGGGAAGGTGATTCTGTACACATCATTCGAGATTAGAGTGACCTTGTTGATCCTGTGCCGTGAATAGGTACCATTTGTGAATGTTGCATGCAATGACATAGTACCATGATGGCACCGGACGCGTACCCTCTCTCTCCCGTGCGAAATCAGTAGCAGCGTTTCTTTGGACTTGAAAAGCCCGTCAATACTTAAATGTTTTCATCTGAACGCTCGGTCAGTCAGGAACTAGCGAGATGACTTCTGTATTTTATTAAGTAGCTTTGGCTTCCCTTTCGATGTAATGATATCGGAGACCTGGCTGACCGACAGCGATACCTTTAAATTGCCTTCATTTACAACATTTTCTTTGAATCGAAAAACTTCTCGTGGAGGTGGTGTATGCATACTTGTTAATGCCCACTTTCAGTGTGAAATTTTAAACGATTTGTGTTTCCTGTTTGATGGCGTTGAAATCTTTTCAGTTAAATCAGGAAACATTGTAATGTCTGTGGTGTACAGGCCACCGTCTGGTGATATGGGTATGTTTCTTGAAATAATGGAATGTTATTTAGGCATTGTAATTACGAATAAATATGATGTAATCATTGGAGGCAATTTTAACATAGATATGTCATGTTCAACGAGCAGCAGTGCGGATTTTGATGTCTTACTTAGATGTTATAGCTTTACAAATATGATAACCAAAGCAACCCGTACAACTCCCTATTCCCAAACATGCATAGATCTATTTTTAACAAATATTGATTCTCCACTTACTCACTCAGGAGTTACATGCTGTGACATAAGTGATCATATGGGCATATATTTGTTTTGCCAGAAGGAGGTTCCGAAGCGTGACCCTCGTGAGAAAGTTATGTGTCAGTATATAACAGAAGAAGCTTTAGATAGATTTTGAGCACATATTCTAGGCGTGGACTGGTCCGTTATATACAAAGAGGCTAGTGCGGAGAGCGCTTATGACTTATTTCTAGACAACTTTATTCATGCTTACAACATATACTTTGTTTCAAAATTAAAGAGGCGACCAAAAACAATAAGAAAGCCATGGATATCACGCGAACTCTATACGCGTATTAAAGAAAAGCACAAACTGTATCAGCTATTTATTCACACCAAAGATCTCCTTATTCTTGACCGCTTAAAGAAGTATAGAAATAAATTAAACTGACATACGAGTGGCAAAATTGAAGTATTACGAGAACTACTTCGCAGATACAGCTAATCGCCCTGATAAACTCTGGCGTAAAATCCGTTCACTTGACTCTGACGTTTCACAGGCTGGTAATCCCGATAAAATTACTAACAACGGCATAGAATACACAGGTAACCGTCTCGCAGAAGAGTTTAATAAGCATTTTACTCCTGCGTTGAACCCCTCTGCTGATATATCTCGCATATTCATTGACAGGCACCCACCTTCTTTGTTCCTTGAACCTGTCTCTACCAGAGAAATTTTGTCAACTTTTAGTGACCTAAAAAACAGTACCTCGTGTGATGCGGATAATATCCAGATTCGTCCAGCTAAATATGTCATCGACATCATCGCTGCGCCATTAGAGTACATATACAACCGATGCATAGAAACTTCCACCTTCCCTGCAAGAATGCAGATTGCTAGAGTAGCAGTCATATACAAAAAAGGAAACAAAAACAGTTTTGGAAACTATCGACCAATTAGTATTTTGCCCGTCTTCTCTAAAGCGTTCGAGAAACTGATTCTTAAACGAGTTGAAAGCTTTTTTAAATAAACACGCCATAATTACAGACTGCCAGTACGGCTTCAGAAAAAACCGGTCAACCGAACTTGCTCTTCTGCACCAGACGGAATATATACTGAGGAATTTTGAAAATAGGAACCTGGTCTTGAGAATTTTCTTAGATTACAGCAAAGCATTTGACTGCATAAACCATAGCACCTTGTTGAAAAAACTTGAATGTTATAGAATTAGAGGTACAGCGTTATTCTTACTTAAATCTTACTTGTCCAATAGAAAACAGTAAATCCAAATAAATGAATACAAGTCAACTTTTTGAACAGTCACCTGCGGAGTGCCCCAAGGAAGTATTTATGGACCATTGCTTTTCAACCTGTATATTAACGACATCATTAGTGTGGATGACAACGCTCGCTTTATAATTTATGCTGATGATACCAGTTTATTTTTATCCGATGGTTCTGGTAGTAAGTTACTTGAAAATGCAAACATACTCCTGGAAAAAATAAAGACATGGTCTGATAACAATCTTCTTTCAGTTAATGCAACAAAATCTAAGGCAATACTTTCTCAACCAAAAAACAAAAAGTGCAGCGAATTCGGTGAACTACGTTATTACCGAGACCAGATTGAGTTAGTAAAGTCATTTAAATCGCTTGGCGTAATATTCACTGAAGATATGCTATGGGACGATCACATAAATCATATAGCATTAAAGACATCTCGAGCCATAGGATTTATGACACATTTTAAATGTTGTCTCCCACAAAAGGTAAAACTTCTATTGTATCGTGCATTATTTCGCTCACATCTAAACTACTGTTCATTAGTATGGGGTATTGCTACACGAACGAGTCTGAAAAAACTTGCCGTTCTTGAAAACAGGGCCCTCAGAATTGTTCATAACCTGCCACATAGATGCTCAACTAAACACTTATTTTCCAGGCACAAGATTATTAATGTTTTCAACTTGTATGCTTATAAACTATTGCGCACCTGTAAAATAGAACAAAGAAGATGCATAACAAATATATCTGACTTAGCCCCGATTCAGTTATTTCAGTGCACATACCCACGCCGTCGCAAACCACACTGTGTAGTACCTGTAGTGAGAACAAACTATGGACGCCAAAATGGTAACATTTCAACTTCCTTCACTTCTGAATAGATTAATCGCTGCAAATATTGATATAGAAAACATTAGCAGCTCTGACCTCCTCGACTACTTTATTTTTGAAACCACATTTTTCTAGTATTCATACTTTGAACATTGCTCTTCTTACAATCTTTATAACAGTGCTCTATGTTTCTTTTTTGTTGCTTTTATTGTTATTGCTTTAACCCTTATTGATTTTCTACACACATTGGTGATTGTGTATTTTTTTTTTGTGAACTGCCGTCGCATTGGTGATTGTGTGAAGTGCCGTCGCATGCCACTGCCCACTTGCTGTACGGGGGTGGGGACCTTGTCAAGCGTTAACCGCTTTTATCCCCATCCCCTCTAACACTGCATGGTGATAAAAATAAACTATTATTATTATTATTATTATTATAATATTGCGCGTGCAATGAAAACACGTAGGAACAGGAATATTCAACAGAGCACAGAGGCTGCCTAAATGGCCATCTGGCCTCAGTGAATACGCATCTGCCTTCCTTCACAGAACCGCTTTCTCGTCGAAGAGCTTCAGTCATCGCCGCACCACAGGGTTTCCCACTCTCCCCACATGTGGCCCAAGTGGTCGGAGACTTTCCTCCCATGGGCAAACAGCACCCAAGCGTGGCCGGACGCACCTCCTTGTCCAGCTGGCTCTTGCGCTCGCTCAGCTCAGCGTGCTGCTCGGGGTCTTCGATTGTCAGCAGTCGTTCAGCCAGTGCCTCCGAGCGACTCTGCAGCGCCTCCACGTTTTCCTGCAGCAGATTGCTCTGGACTGCGTCCACCTGGGCCCAGACACATGAAAAACAGCGGCAACTGCGCTGTAACCATGAGCGAGGCAAGCATGTGCAGGAGTCGAACTCTGCACTTTTGATCAGCATGGCAGTGCAAATGCCCTCCCTTTTTTTTTTGCAGCAGCAGAGCAAGTAGTCTATGTTACACTTTCCAAGCAAAGAGGTTCACCAGACCAGAGGAGTGGAACTCATCACAGTTCCTGTTTTGCTCCTATGACAACGACAGGCACTTATTCGCAGTTTTTATAGCTCGTAAGATTGCTTCAAGTGACTGATGTATGACATTGCGCAAATAGTTATTTTGGAGTGAGCACTCCACTTCTTGCATGCAAAGCTAAACTTCATATGGCGCTGAGAAAATGGCCTTCAAAGAAGAGCAGATGCTTGACATGCACCGACTCGCCGGGCTTCGCTACCGCGTTGCGAAGCCGGTGGCACTGGCTCGCTCGGCAGGCGCACCTAATCACGTGACTCGTCAGTGGCTCGCCACACTGCACTGGCTTCGCCTCACAGCTGAGCCTACCCACGTGACTCACATTCACCTAAATATAAGCACAGGCACTGCTTGGTGTTCCACAGAGCCACGAAAGAGCCACGGGGGGGGGGGGGGGTCCCAGCAGTGCGACTGTATTGAAGACAACAGGTAGAGTCAGACCGCCTGGCAAATTCTCAGTGCCGAGAAGTGTGTCTAACCATGCTCAACCGAGCTCTCGCTCCTTACAACCAGGTTCAGTCAGCCAACTTGAACCTCAGCCATTCTTTAAATATCTTTTAAGTAGAGAGAAGATGGGTGCTTAGACAATGGTTCTACAAGAGGACTTGTCTTCATCTGGGTGAAGACGAGTAAACATTGACAAATCCCCCTGAGGCTCCCCTCTCCTTTGTTCACTTCGTGTTGTCTAGAATGTATCTACCTGCCCTCTCTCTACCCTCGACTTCAGGTTGCATCGGCACTCATTCTGAGAGCGAATTCCACAGCAATTCAGGCCGCATGCATGGCATCTTCTCAAGCACTATCTTTAATGCAGAAATGTACGCATTTAATGCCCCTAATAACTAACCCCGACGTCTGTCACATTCACAGTTCGAGCTCAAAAGTTTCCCTGATCAAAGCGCGCCTTACAGAAGGACACTAATGAGAGGCGTCGCCATTTAATCTCCACGTGCTGAATCCTTCATTGAATCTTTATTGATATTGAGTACAAAGGAAAATGCTCCTGCTCCCTTCACCTAATCATTGAGTAAAGTACAGGATTGTCCTCTTCAGAACTACCATTCTCAAGTCGAGCTGCTTGGTATTGCCACTCCTCCAAGGCAAAAAAATAGGGGAAAAGCAGCTGGTGAGGATAAGGTAACAGATCTGTTGAAAGATGGAAGAGAGATTTTTGCTAGAAAAACTAGCCATCCTGTATACAATGCCTTATGACTGAGCGTACCAGAACCGTGGAAGAATGCTAACATTATCTTAATTCATAAGAAAGGAGAGGCCAAGGGCTTGAGCTGCTTCCTAGTCTATTTGTGTCCTATCATGGTGGTGAGAATGAGTCCAGAATGAAGACACATAAAGAGGGACTAAACGTTTCCCTCTCCACAGAAATGGAGCACAAACATGGCATATACTCCCTTTCACCTAAAGAACTCCATTCTTAAGGAGAGTAAATAGAATACTCCATACAGAATTATATAAACAAATACCTAGGATTCATAATCACATCCGATTTAAAATAGAATGACCACATAACGTATACGCTAAATAAAGCTACGAGGCAACTTCGATATTTAGGGAGAACCCTAGGTAAATCCCCAACAGAAATCAAACTACTAGTACACAAATCTTTCATCAGACCAGTTTTAGAATATGCGGCAGTTGCTCGGGACCCGCACACCAAAATCAATATCACCAAACTTGAGAATGTCCAGCGTAAATGTCGCAGGTTCATATACAATTGTTATAGCTGGAAAACATCCCTGACAGCCCTTTTGCAAAACAGCTAATTTAGAAACCCTGCAGGCAAGACGATGCCAAGAAAGATTAAAACTGTTCTATTAGACCTACCGTAACCAACTTGGAATAAACAGAAATGCACATTTTCATTCAGTTACCCAGCGACAAATCTATTCTTTTCATTCAAAGAAGGTGAGCGAATTTTTTGTGCAAACCAAATGTGTTCAAAGCCTCATTTTTTTCCTGCAACTATATATCCATACTTAGAACGACCTAACTGCAAATGTGGTTGAGTGGTCTGAACTTTCAGTGCCCGAGGAGAACTACAGTCTAGTGCACGCCGCCGGTGATGTTGCAAGAGCGCGCGACTATTTTTGTGTCAGTGGCATGATACGCCTCACCAGCCTTCAACGGTAAAGGATGAAATTTCTACGGTAGACGCTGACACAGTTTAAGAAGCGTATACGACTGGGCAAGTTGGTCAGACATGCTTAAGAGAATATTGGCGCAGCATCAAGGGACTAGGACAGCAGGAGAGCACACTTGTGTATGTGGGTGCTTGTATGTGTGTGCACTCTCCTCCTGTCCTAGTCCCTTGATGCTGTGCCATTATTCTTTTAAGCTGACGCAGCTAATGTTAAGCTGATAAGATAAGCATGCAGCATCTTCTACAAATAGAAAGTGCGGCTTGAGTGCAAGATCGCTACCGAGTTTTCTTCTTTCTCTGGGAAGTACCATCAACTTAGATAAAACTTGCACTGTGAGCTGGTACAAGCTCTCACCAGGAGTGTCACAGGCATATTTGCTGCTATTTTCTTTGGCAACCTCCATAGTCATGACATGTGAACAAGAAATTCAAAGCAAGCGCAGCGATAACATTGCAGCCCATTCACCGCGGCCTCAGTGATACTAAAAGATTAACCAGATTTTTCACACTACCTCCCTGGACAAAGCAGCAGATGCAAAAGTTGTGCCACATGGCAGACCATAACACCACTGTTGATGCTAACTGGATAACATGTGACCACAAGAAATAAATTTTCCACAGTGCCCCCTTCACAGCTTACCCCAGTGCAAAGGCCCAAGCTCGCCTTATCCGTGTCCTCGTTACCCAGCCCCAGAATGCAACAGATTTCGGTAACGACATACAAAAATGATGCAACTGACTTGAGAAGAGGTCCCACATATAGCTGTAACAGTAGACACTACACTCGGATATACAACTCAAGAAAGAAGTGGCTTTTCCCCATCAAAGGGCCCCTTTCCACCCAATGGCATCAGCCGATTCTCATGAACATTTATCGCACACTCTGTGCGGCTAAGGTTGCTGAAGTGAAGGCCGAATAGGATCCCTAACAAGGCAGGAGCAAACAAACTAATGCTTGATAAAAACTGCCCGCTATGCCCGACCGGTGGTAGCTTTCATTTCGTCTGTTGCTAGACTCCCCACTCATCGCCACCCAGCACGGAGTCATCATTTATGTCATTTGTCAGTGATTACATCATCAGAGAGGCCCAAGTTTGATCTGAGCGGCAGGAGAAACTTTTCAAACTTCAAACCCAAACCTCACAGTAATAAATCCATCTTTCACTGCCAAAGAAGCGACAACCAAGCTACAAAATGCCAAACTATCCGCTTTCACTGACAGCAAAAATTTGATAGGGTTTTCCTAAGGATCTCGTTAAATCTGACAAATTCCAAATGCCAATCTACATCGCCTTACAATGTGCAGAGCAATTTTCGTGCCATGCATAATCAAGGTATGGCAGTTCAGGTATCGAGCCAACCTGAATATACCATATACTTGCAGAGGATCAAACACATAAGCCACACTTCATCTTGAAGTGGAGAGTCTCATGAATGCATAGAACTGGCCTTCCTTCACCCTTACTCTGCATTAAAACCAAAAAGCTGCACAGGATCATGGAAAAATCCGGTAATTCTTGAGCCAACTGGCAGCTCCCGTGCAAAGCTGAGAGCACTCAAAGCTGGCACGGGTGTCATACCAAGGAACGGTCCTCGTCGGCGGACCACGGCATGACTCGTGATATGTACGGGTCCAGCTCCTTGTTGGCCCGCTTGGTGAGCTCGTCTGCATTGGGGGGTGCTGGCACGCCGTTCACGTCCCGAAAATACGGAGAGTGGAAGACCAAGGAATGGTACCACTTATTGCGCACCTTGGGCTTTCTGCGGCGCACTGCCCGCTGCGTCAGCAGCACGGGCAGGTTATTCTGCAGCTTCCTGCGCAGAGTAGCACCACAAGTTGCCATGTGCTTAGGCCAGTCTCAACAAAACTGGGAACTGGTACAGTACACACACTAATAAACACAGCAGACTACAATCGTTCCCAGCACTAGTTGTTGATCAATACAATCTCGCACCGACACTCGCTTGCCGTCCTAGTTAACCAAGTGGGTGGAGCGAGTACTCCATACTGGTGGTAGTCCCAAGCTCTAGTCCTAGATCAGGGTGAATTTTTGATCAATAGCGAAGTTTTTAAAAAGTTTCATTTTCATTTCTAGCGCAAAGGTTGCACTCCGGTAGATGCTAATAAGTAATTACTCCAAGAAATGAGAACTGTAATGGGAACTGCAACTGCAACTTCCTAGGAAGAGAAAGCACAGACCTTATTATTTTATCATGCTGGACAGAATCTGGACACTGAAAGCATAATGAAGTTGGCTTGCATTAACAGATTACCACGGTTTAATGCCAATTAGGCGAAATTTCTTTTAGCACGTAGCTTTCAAGAGCAATGAAAGGTCGCAAAGTGAAATACAGTTGTCACCACAGGCCGTTCTCGGTAGGAAACTGCAAAGACATAAAGATACTTTTTTCTTTTACGCCTAGATACCCGAGGTTAGGCTGCACCAGCATTAACTTCCAAAATGCGATCACAGGTTCCTAAAAGCATTCCATTTCTAAATGCCGTTTTCTTATCCATAAATGCATGTTTTGTTCCCAGACAAACATCAACATGCATAGCCAAAGAGTAAAAGACTCACAATAAAAATTCGATGGGTTGTTCTCAGTGTCCCTTTAAAGCTAAGACCACTACTTTGGGACAGGAAAATTCCACATGCCAAGGTCTAAACACGTGCTCTGCAGCATGCACTTGTGTCGACTGCAATAAACGCTGTCGACAGACATGTCTAAGTGCAACAAATCCAACCCGTATCAAATGAGCGGCTTTGCAAAACACAAGCAGTGGTTGCTGA
This sequence comes from Amblyomma americanum, assembly GCA_030143305.2. Classification (NCBI taxonomy): domain Eukaryota; kingdom Metazoa; phylum Arthropoda; class Arachnida; order Ixodida; family Ixodidae; genus Amblyomma; species Amblyomma americanum. The sequence goes on along the minus strand of JARKHS020005035.1, from coordinate 4,482 downwards.
ACACCTTTCAGTCTTGGGAAGGACACTTGCTAGCAAAAGACCCACAAAATCAAGACTGTTCAGCTCCAAATAACACCAGCGCTCAAAGGGTTTCAACAGTCGCTGTTGGTGATGTCACAAAAAAACACTTACAATGCTGAAAGTATGCATACAATGCTATTTTTTAACCACCAATGATAGCAGTGAGGTGAATTGCTCATTAGTATCACAAAGACTAGGAGAATGTTCTTGACAACAGAACCATATTTATTATCTAGGCTGACATCTTTTTAAAACACGATTTTTAAAATCTTTTGTATTCATAAAATCTGACAACGCATAATAACAAAAATGAAACATGCAGGTGGCGGCCCAACGAAATGCCAACAGAACACGGCACTATGACCATTACTATCTATAGCCAATGTCTATAAAAGCATACAAGATACACACAAGCACTGGTTACTTTTGACCACGTTTTTTTGTGGTGGTATGGGCATGTTCCGCAACAGTGCAAGTTTTTCACATGTGGTTTTTCACCGACTTCATTGCACCAAGCAGACAGTGTCATAATAGTGCCTCCTTCAAGCGAAAAGTTGTGCTTGCTATAGAGCAGTTCTGAAGCCTGCAAGCTGGTCGGGAATTTGGTGTGGACAACAAGAATGATCCCAGTTGGAGAGGGCAGCATGATGTACATTTTGCGTACACCACAATGAGGAAGGCTTTCATGGGCCCGAAGAAAGGCCACCATCCCAAAATAAAATCAGCACTGGCAGAGTTTGTGAAATCGTAAGGTTCAGATGCACTTCCAGTGACCAGCGAGGTCATCATCATCAGCCTGACTACACTCACTACAGGGCAAAGGCCTCTCCCAGGTCTCTCCAATTAACCCTGTCTTTTGCCAGCTGCGCCTAGCATATGCCTGCATACTTCCCAATCTCATCCGCCCATATAACCTTCTGCTATCCCCTGTTACACTTTTTTTCTCTCGGAATCCACTCCGTTACCCTTAAGGAAAAGCGGTTATCTTGCCTTCGCATTACATGTCCTGCCCAAGCCCATTTCTTGCTCTTGATTTCGACTAGGATATCAATAACGCGCGTTTCTTTCCTCAACCACTCTGCCCGCTTCAGGTCTTTTAACATTACATCTATTGTTTTTCTTTCCATGGCTTGCCGCGTTGTCCTTAACTTAAGCTGAACCCTTTTCATCAGCCTCCACGTCTCTGCCCCATAGGTGAGTACCGGTAAGATACCGCTGTTGTACACGTTTCTCTTGAGGGATATTGGTAACCTGCTATTCATGATCTGAGAGAACCTGCCATATGCGCTTCACCCCATTCTTATCCTTCTTGTTATTTCCCTCTGATGATCCGGATCAGCTATCAATGCCTGCCCAAAGTAGACTTATTCCTTTACCACTTCCAGCATCTTGCTGCCAATTTTTAACTGCTGTTCCCTTGCTAGACTGTTGAACATTACTTTGTTTTCCTGCATGTTAATTTTTAGACCCACCGTTCTGCTTAGTTTGTCTAACTCATTGATCATGATTTGCAGTTCATCTCCCGAGTGAGTCAGCAAGGTAATGTCATCAGCGAATCGCAGATTTTTTAGGTAGTCTCCATTAACTCTTATCCCCAACTGTTCCCAATTCAGGCCCCGGAATACCTCCTGTAAACCGGCGGTGAATAGCATTAATTGGCAAAATCGTGTCTCCTTGCCTGAATCCCTTCCTTATTGGAATTTTATTGCTGACTTTAAGGAGGACTATGATAGCTGTGCAGTTCCTATATATATCTTCAAGTATTTTGACATAAGGCTCATCTACACCGATTCCGCAATGCCTGTATGACTGCTGAGGTTTCCACTGTGTCAAATGCTTTCTCGTAATCAATGAAGGCTGTATATAGGGGTTGATTATATTGTTATGAGGGGGCAAGCGAAGGAACGAGATGACTTGATGACCGATGAAAATATGATTTAATGGCTCAGAGCCTAACGCGAGCGCTCCGTCCCCACACCACTGCCCTCTTCTTCGTCTTTGTAACATTACCCGGGCCCTCTCAGCTATCGTCCCGATCAATTGCTTCAATTCTTACAGTTGAGGTGACGATGAGCATGGCCAGAAAGGATAGAAGAAGATGAAAGGCTTGCCGCCAAAATAAAGGAGATGATATGATGAACGGTTGCCCCTGGAGCTTCAAGTCCAGCGGTCGGTCACCCACAGTCAAAGGTCAAGGGTTAAGGAATCGCCAGTTAGCTTAGGCGGGGGCGGCATCTTGGTTCAGGTCGTCATTGGGTCATATTACGTCTGGTCCTGGTCGTCGTGCCTTGTGGTCGGGGCTGAGGATGAGGTGGGGGAAAACGGCTCGTCGGTTCTGGTCAGGTCGAGCTGGGGTTGAACAGGGTGGCGGAGTCCAGGTCCCCTCGGCCGCGGCGATGCTCCAGGGACCAGGATGACGATGGGAAACCCGCAACTCACACCAAATGTTACGAGGTGGCAAGCGAACGGACAGGACTTGATGACAGAAGAAAATACAATTTAATGGCTCAGGGACTAGCGCGAGCACTCCGTCCCGCACCACTGCCCTCTTCTTCGTCTTCGTAACAATATTCTACGCATTTCTCTATCACCTGATTGAAAGTGTGAATATGATCTAATGTTGAATATCTTTTACGAAAGCCTGCCTGATCATTTGGTTGATTAAAGTCAGAGGTTGCCCTGACTCTACTAGCGATTACCTTAGTAACTACCTTGTAGGCAGTGGACAGTAAGCTGATCAGTGTAATTTTTCAACTCCTTGGCATCTCCTTTCTAATGAATTAAGATTATTATTGCGTTTTGCAAGCTTCAGGTACGGTTGAGGTCATAAGGCATTACAGGGTGGCTAGTTTTTCTAGCAATATCTCCCATCCGTCCTTCAACACATCTGCTGTTACCTGATCCTCAGCATCTGCTTTCCCCTTTGTATTGCTCCTAAGGCTTTCTTTACTTCCTCTTTCTTTACTGGTGGGATGATGCATTGCTGTGCGCTACTGTCTCTATCATTAATGTTCTGATTACATTGACCACTGTATAGATTTGTGTAGAACTCTTTGGCTACTTTAACTATCTTATCCATATTGCTAATGACGTCCTCGTCTCTTAATGCATACATCTGGTTTTTACCTGTGCGTAGTTTCATCTTCACCGCGTTTAGGCTACCTCCATTGTTTAGAGCATGCTGCGCTTATTTGTAAACTTCAACAGCTCTGCTAATTCTATTCTGTCTGTAGGCTGACGCTCTCATGCTTTGACGTTCCTCGATCAAATCTTTCGTCTCTTGAGATAGCTTGCCGGTATGCTCTTGAACCATCCTACCGCCTACTTCTATAAAGCACTCCATAATGATAGCTGTCAGATTATTGTTCATTGTATAAACATTAAGATAGTGTTCCTTAGTTAAAGCTGAATATCTGTTCTGCAGCGATATCATGAATTCCTCTATCTTCCCTCTTAACGCTAGCTCGCTAAAGGACTGCCTCTTGACTAGCTTCTTCCGTTCCCTCTTCAAGTCGGAACTAATTCGAGACCTTGCTATTCTGCGGATGCTACAACGTACCTTTCCGAGGACGCCCACATCCTGAACGATGGCCCGTTGAGTGCAGAGTATTAAGTCAATCTCATTTTGTCTCACCATTAGGGCTCTTCCAGGTCCACTTCATGTTCTCTCATTTGCAGAAGAAGGTACTCATGATCCCTAAATTATTTCTGTCTGCAAACTCTACTAATCGCTCTCCCCTGCTATTCCTAGAACCTATCACATAGTCGCCTACCACCTTGTCGCCAGCCTGCTTCTTGCCCACCTTTGCACCACAGAGGTGCTAGAACCCAAAGCAAGAGAGCTGGCAAGAGAGCGATGCAAGAGAGAGAGGCGATCCGTGGGACCAGCGAAACAAGCAAGCGGATTCCAAAAGGCCGCACCAAGTGTGCGTCGCTAGGAGTTGTAGCTAGCTGGGTCACTTCAGCCTGGGATGACATCCCGGAAACCTTGGTTGCGCGCTTGTTCTGAAAGTGCAGCATTTCCAATGCACCTGTGTGAACAGGACAGTATTATGAAGATCAGCAATGACGAGAATGTGTCAGTGGGAGCAGGTTCGTGGTAATAAATGGCGTTTGCATGCTGTCCTTCCTGTCGTCCTCATTTCTTATTGGCCGGCTTACATTCAAGGAAAGCTTTTTTTTTACTTAGCCTTAAATTTTCAGGTGTCGGCTTCGAATGCAGGTCTGCCTAGATTTGAGTAAATACATTACTCATCGTCCTAAAACTGCACATCGAGTGTTACGCTGCCAAAAGGAGACAGACACCCACCAACTGGTGAGCGTATTCAACACAAAACTCTTGTGCACACCTAAAAATTGGAAGTGGTTTAGCTTTGGTTAAACCTGGAGTGACGTGATAGCTACAGCTGGCCGAGTGGAACTCGGTCACGTGACCAACCATGTGATGAAACACGTGATCAG
>JARKHS020005034.1:17500-87490 GCA_030143305.2 Amblyomma americanum | reverse complement strand
CGCCCCGCGAGCCCAAGGGCACGGCAGCTCGTCAACCATGCACGCTAAGCCGTTTGTCTGCTTGGTGCAGCTCATCGGCGTCCTGCTTCTGTTTCCACCTCGGAGCTACTCACCTTCCTCGCCAGCCTCGACCATCGGCTCAAATTTACTGGAACATCGTGCATACTACGTGCCAGCTGCAGTTCATGACAAAGGATTCCAGCGTGGCCTTCCGGTGAAATCCACAATGATATCCGTGCCGAATATCAGCGACACAGTGGCGGCGCTGCGAGCTTCCCCGGAGTATAAGGCCAGGACATCACGCCCCGCGAGCCCAAGGGCACGGCAGCCCGTCAACCATGCACTCTAAGCCGTTTGTCTGCTTGGTGCAGCTCATCGGCGTCCTGCTTCTGTTTCCACCTCGGAGCTACTCACCTTCCTCGCCAGCCTCGACCATCGGCTCAAATTTACTGGAACATCGTGCATACTACGTGCCAGCTGCAGTTCATGACAAAGGATTCCAGCGTGGCCTTCCGGTGAAATCCACAATGATATCCGGGCCGAATATCAGCGACACAGTGGCGGCGCTGCGAGCTTCCCCGGAGTATAAGGCCAGGACATAACGCCTCGCGAGCCCAAGGGCACGGCAGCCCGTCAACCATGCACTCTAAGCCGTTTGTCTGCTTGGTGCAGCTCATCGGCGTCCTGCTTCTGTTTCCACCTCGGAGCTACTCACCTTCCTCGCCAGCCTCGACCATCGGCTCAAATTTACTGGAACATCGTGCATACTACGTGCCAGCTGCAGTTCATGACAAAGGATTCCAGCGTGGCCTTCCGGTGAAATCCACAATGATAGCCGTGCCGAATATCAGCGACACAGTGGCGGCGCTGCGAGCTTCCCCGGAGTATAAGGCCAGGACATAACGCCTCGCGAGCCCAAGGGCACGGCAGCCCGTCAACCATGCACTCTAAGCCGTTTGTCTGCTTGGTGCAGCTCATCGGCGTCCTGCTTCTGTTTCCACCTCGGAGCTACTCACCTTCCTCGCCAGCCTCGACCATCGGCTCAAATTTACTGGAACATCGTGCATACTACGTGCCAGCTGCAGTTCATGACAAAGGATTCCAGCGTGGCCTTCCGGTGAAATCCACAATGATAGCCGTGCCGAATATCAGCGACACACTGGCGGCGCTGCGAGCTTCACCAGAGTATATAAGGCCACTACAACACGCCCCGCGAGCCCAAGGGCACGGCAGCTCGTCAACCATGCACGCTAACCCGTTTGTCTGCTTGGTGCAGGTGAGCAAACGTTATGGAAAATGCATTCGGTCTAATAACCCTTGTTTGATTGTGCTGCCGTGCCCTCGGCTTGCGTGTCCGTTGATTTATGATTTATGCTTGTATTTTTCACAACTGTTATTGCTTGCTATGGGCGTGGAGACTAACCCGGGTTCCGACATGTCACAGCTTTCTAGGCAGCTGCAGTAAATCTAAGACGACCTAAAGGTTATTAAAGAAAATTAGCTCACTTCCATTGACACCAAATTAGAAAGGGTTTCATTTCTAGATTATGAAGATTCCACTTGCGTGAAGCAGTTTTTTTGCTTTACAGGAAACAGTAGCGTCCATTGAGAAGAAAATTGATGAACTGGAAAACTACTCGAGAAGAAATAACGTAATCGTGTATGGCATTCCTGAGGACCCTGAGGAAAATAACAATTCACTTGAAAAACTAGTTAACGAAGAGATATTCACCGACACACTAAAAATTGGACAGGTTGCAATTGAAAGAATTCATCGGCTAGGCAAACCAGAAGCTAGCATATGCAGACCCGTAATACTGAAGCTTCTGGATTTTCGATACAAACCTACAATTCTAATAAAGTGTACCACACTAAAAACGACTGATTACTCGATTGGTGAAGATTTTTCAGCTCGAGTATGTGAAATCAGAAAGAAGCTCTGGAAAGTTGGTAAGGAAAAAAAGAATTCAGGACAGAAAGTGTCTCTTGTTTTTGATATGCTACCGTCAACAATGATCTGTACCGATGGGTCGACGAGCAGACAGTATTGCTTTGATACGATCATACCCTCAGGCTGCAAACCAAAGAAACGATATAGACAGCAATGCTTTGTCTAAGCCAGGTGCTCAGACTAGAAACAAAAAAAAATGACCCAGCCGAAACTCGCTTGCTACGTCCTCGCCACCCAAATCAGCGTCCGAAAAAACATTTGCCTACATGAACGTTCGTAGCTTAGTCTACAAAACAACTTAGCTTGAATCATTCCTCCTTTCCGTCAGCCCAGACTTCATTGCAATCACGAAAACATGGTTATCAAGCAATATTAAAGATTGCGAGGTAACTCTCCCCAACTATGCAATAGTCCGAAAAGATAGGGTAACACGGGGCGGGGGAGTTGCTCTCTTGATCAAAAGAGACATTCCATTCGTGGTTCTTCCTGAAGTCAGGGATGCTGAAGCAATCTTTTGCAAACTCTTGTATTCATCGCGATCAGTCTTTATCGGCTGCGTCTATCACAGCCCATCTTCCAGCATCGACGCACTGCAGTCATTGCATGCCTACATACTTCGACACTTCCTTGGAGTCAGATTAATCATGATGGGGGATTTCAATCTACCTGATATTGACTAGAATACTATGCAGCATCATTCAAAACACGCACATGTACTCTTTGATATCATGCTAACGTTTAATTTGAGTCAGATAACAAATAAGCCAACGCGTGTACAAGGTAGCAGTTCAAACATACTAGATCTAGTTTTTCTTAGTGATCACTTTCCTACAGACAAAGCACAGCTACAGCTTCTAGATGGTATGTCAGATCACAAAATACCACTCTGCAATATCGCCATTCATGACCTGCCAACGCCCTCAAAATCATTCCTATCATTTCCAGATTTTTACAGAGCAGACGACACCAGCATACTCGACCACCTATCTTACGAATTCTCTTTTTTTGAACAGTTCGCACTAGACAGTAGCACTGACACTGAAACACTGTGGCAAAGATTCAAACGAATTATAGCTTTTTGCATAACTAACTACGTACCAGTTAAAACTAAGAAAACGAATAAACACAAACCGTAGATAAATCGCAACATCATTCATGCCAAGCGAAAAGTCAAAAGGCTGAGAAAATCTTTAAAGACAAAACCCAGTGTCAAAGGAAGTTCTATTCTCTCAGGTGCAATCAGTAATATGAAATCAAAAATAAAAGTCGCCAAAGCGAACTTTTTTCTTGCAATCTCAGTTGCTTCCTGAAAGATTCTCCGCGTAAATTTTGGCAATATTTAAACCCTAAAAAACAAGATACTAAGGTGATGAGTCCTGAAGAAAGCAAATTCAGAGCAAACTTACTGAATAACTACTTTCAGTCGAACTTACTGATGACGGAAACCTACCACACTTAACAGTTCCCAACACATGCCTTCAGCCCCTTAAAGTTGATGAGGCTGGTGTACTCAACCTCTTGCTAAAATTAGATTCCAAAAAGGGATCATAACCCGACAATATACCCAATGCATTTCTAACAAGATATGCAGAATGGATGGCGAAATACTTATCCCTAATTTTCAACAAATCGTTATCTCTATCTTCCATTCCAGCAGACTGGAAATTGGCCAAAATAATTCCTATCCACAAATCTGGAGATGAAGATCAAGTCTGCAACTTTAGGCCCATTTCACTTACAAGTACCGCTTGCAAACTACACGAACACATAATATTGAATCATATAACATCCTTCCTTGAATATAATCAAATTATATCGCCGTTTCATCACGGATTTCGCAAAAAACTATCTACCGTCACGCAACTCATCGAACTTATACATGACGTTTCACTACGCATCGACCATCAAAAAGAAATTGACCTCATTTTACTAGACCTTTCGAAAGCGTTCGATTGTGTATCCCATAAAAAACTAATTCTATAGTTGGAATCTACACTTGGCGAAGGTCCAATCATTAACTGGACTAAGAACTACTTAGCTAATAGACCACAATTCGTAGAATTTAACAATGAAAAGTCCAACATAACTGAAGTTACGTCCGGTGTGCCCCAGGGCAGTGTTCTCTCGCCTATTTTATTCATTATCTTCATCAATGATTTACCTGCTATCATTCCTATTCGAATGAGGCTTTTTGCTGACGATTGCATACTGTACCATGAAATTAATTCTCCAGATGACCACATAACACTTAGCAATGCACTACAGTCTGTATCTGATTGGTGCGCTAAATGGCAAATAAGTATTAATATCGAAAAATCAGCCATGTTGCGAATAACCAGGAAACACAACGTATCGGACTTTTCATACACACTGAACAATATCCCGCTTGCCGCAGTTACACAGCATAAATACCTTGGTTTAATTTTATCATCTGATATGAAATGGAACTTGCACGTGAACTTCATTACGTCATCTGCACTGAAACGACTTTTCTTTCTCAAGAGGCGCCTCTGAGACGCGCCGTCAAACATTAAATTACTTTCCTACAATACTTTTGTGAGACCTGTACTTGAATATGCGAATATAGCCTGGTTTCTGTTTACAGATAAACTAATAAAGAAGCTAGAGGGAGTTCAAAAGAAAGCTGTAAGGTTTATCTACAACAAATACAGACAAACTGAATCACCCACAGAACTCATAAACAACGCTGGAATACTTACGTTACAAAACCGCGCCAGGCTTGCACGACAGAAACTACTTTATCAACTTATTCACAACATGGTGAACATAGATTCTACAAGCTTTATTTCAAAATCAGAAACAAGAACAACGAGATATTAGCACTCACAAACACTGGAAGAATATCGATTCAACACAGACTCAACAAGACAGATTCAACAAGACAGATTCAACATAGACGTTCGTTTTTTCCGTCAGCCATTCGAGAATGGAATAACCTACCATCAAATGTAACCAGCTCATCTTTAGAAAAAATTTTAGATACATATGAAGCGCACAAGCTAGCTCTACAATGTGCATTATAAACACCACTTCGTCAGCTCCAGTGCTCTATTTGAAGTAATGAAAATTGTTCTTTCTAATGTGTAATGCATTTAGGTTGTTCTTATTTCTTTTCCCTTGTATTGTTGCTCCCATGCTATTTCTGACCGATTAATATTATTGCTATTAAACCTAACAACCTCTTTTCACATATAGTTGCAACGCTGTGTTTTATGTACCTGCTGTGTTGAATACTGTTTTTGCCCTTCCTGCGTTGACCCCGATTGCGATTGGCAGTATTTCTAAGTAAATAAATAAACAGCGTTCCTACTGTTCCTTGGCCAATCTCTCCACCTGGGTATGTGCCATATTTAATAAGGAAGAGAAGAAGAAGAAGAAGAACGGCAAAGATTGACAACTTTCTTCACCAGCTATGGACGTACTGAAGACATCAGACTCTACGCAGTCTCTCACGATGACACCGACGACTTCCGGCGAAGAGGACACGCAGATGGTGAAGCCTCATTCAAAACAGCTGCTGATACTCGGCGCATCTTTTGGCGCAGTCTTCTGTGTCGTCCTGTTCGCCGTGCTGCTTGCGGTTTTGCTGGGAAAAACGAAAGCCTACCCTGAGGCAGTGAACGTGGATCCATTCTGCTGCCCGGAAGAAGCCTTGATGGTGCTACGTGCCGTCAACCTCAGCGTCGACCCTTGCGAAGACTTTTACGGGCACGTCTGTTCCAGGGCAAACGTGGGCGACTACGAGCATGTGTCACCTCTGCTGAGGGTCGCCATGGTGTGGAGCTTGATGGAGATGGCTGGAATGGGGCCAGGCAGTAGCGCAGCCGGCCACCTGCTGACAATTCTTAAGCAGGGCTTATGGGAAATAGATCACTCTTCTGGGAAAGACGTCGCCGAATATGCCACAGCGATCGCGCAGACCGGCGCACCTTCCCGCAACATTAACGGGTATGAAATGGTCAATTTTCTCGCCAAACTTAGCTTCAAATATGGCCTACCAGCAGTTGTTTCTTTCAGTGTATCGGAGCAAGGCACTGTATTGAATATAAAAGCAGCTGATGACTGCTTCTCCAGCTCTGAGTACGAGGATATTCTGCCTTCCGTCCTTGATGCCGTCAACGGTGCTCTGAACACATCCGTATCAGCAAAGCAGCTTTTACGAATTAAAGATGACATAGCCGCACTGCTAGGCGCCAGTCACTCAAGAAATCAGTCTCATAGGATTGAAATCTCACCGTTTACCGGTTTGGCTCAACGTGAATGGGCTGGCATCCTAAACAACCTGGTATTTCCTTTGTATCCGAACGTCACCACCGTTGCGACGCGACAGCCGGAGGGCATCAGTCATTTACTCGCCGTTCTAGCCAACGAGACTATTCCGTCTGTTGCAGTGGCATATGTCATCGTGTGCGCCGCTCTGAAGACAAGAGACGCTTTGGCAGAAGCATCGGTCAGCCATGGCTTCATGCCAGCAAGCACGTCGTGCCACGACCTGAATATCTGTGAACTCGAGGACGCGTTCGAAGCGGAACTAGTTAACAGGCGTCGCCTGATAGACTACGTTCGAGCCTTATTTATGCAGATAAAAGACACCGTGACTCGCGATGCACCAGGGCACCCACTTTTCTACGGAATTACGGGGCAGGAAACCAAAGAGAAGCTAAGTCAGCTCAAGCTTGTCCTTCCGGAACAAATCGCAGTCTTGGACATTGCCGTTCCGGCCGTGTCGGACTCTTTCGCCGCCAACTTTCTCGCTGCACGCTCGTACACATTCGACGTAAGGAGAGCCAAGATAGCACGCGGTATACCAGACGCGGACAGCTTCTTTCTTCCAGTCGTCGTGCGGCATGGCAACGCCATCTTTTTTCCGACGAACCTGTTGGCCTTACTCGCCCAGAACCATCGCAGGAACATAGCGCTGGACCTTCCCGTGGCTGGAGTCGGTATGGCGGCACAATGCTGGTCGTTCCTCCTCGAGGCCTCGTGGTCCGGCGAGTCACGGTCGAACATTAAGCGCCGCCTGGAGTGCATCGAAAAGAATCATCTCAACGGGTCTGACGCCACCGACTCCCTCCAGACGGCGGCTGCAGCTCTCGGACTTGTGTCAGCAATCGATGCCATGATGCCGCTTCAGTGGAACGTGTTGTACAGCGTAAATAACACTGAGATCTCGCTGGCGCGCTTGGTGTTTCTCTTGTGGGCGTACAGCAACTGCGCGACCATACCTGGAGTTGTCTTGAAATTTGACGTCAACTTAGCCCTCAGGAGCTCGCACGTATTTCGAACGGTCTTTGGCTGCTCGCAGCACTCACCTATGGTTCAGCGAGTATGCTGCCTGGAAAACTGTTAGACGAAATAATGCCCGAGAATGAACGCCGATTCGGTGTTGCCCACTTCATGCTAATAAAAGTGCTGTCTCGTTTCGAATATAAATACGTCATGATGGGCTTGCACCTATAAGCGCTCAATTTCTTGCACTGTCAAGTTTTTTCTACCCATGTAACCAGTAAAGCGTTGTGGGCGGTGGGGGAAATGAAATTTTGAGGGCCTTCATGCATCCGTTAACAGTGTCGATGAAAACTGTCTGAAAATATTTTTTCTAGCAAAACCCGTTCACCCGATATTCCTTTCCGACGTATTGTTACTGAACGTGCCACTTTGTCGCGGTGCAGTCTGAACATTTTTTTTAGAGTAACTTAAGTTCACTTACGATTGATGATCCGTTTCTCTCTCAAATTGTTTGGCTGCGTCGAATATTTGAATCATAACAACCCGTACTTGCGAGGTATGTTCAGTATTCATGGGATGGAATTGTTTTATTCGCTTCCGCGTGATAGGCGCCTCCAGAGAGTAATTATATGTGCAGAAGAAGTTGTTGATTTAGTAATACTTGATGGGGGGCTAGTTGGTGCATGTTTCCATAAAAAGGTTGTAGCGCCGAAAAGGACAACACATAGCAAGCGAGACGTCTCGCTTGCTATGTGTTGTCCTTTCCGGCGCTGCAACCATTTTCTGGAGAAATGTTGATTAAGAGACATTCATTTCAAATTGCAGAGTTTCTCTTCGTTCTTTTCTAAAATGATTTTATTTTTATCTTCAATTCACTTTTTTTATTGGGAGGGCAGACTCTATATTAAAAAAACGGGGTATTTCATGGGCTGAAATGTGACTCCGGTGCTAAGTAATATATTCCTCTGCTATAACAAGGCTGTCAAAAATCATTTAGATTACTGTTGCAATCAGGTCTTTTAATATGCAGGCGAGTATCGAATATTTCCTGGCAGCATTGAATTCAAGAGGCACGTAGAAATTGGACAACTGAAATATTTTTTTCCAGGCAAGGATATGACGCAGTATCAGCTACATCTCAGTGGACACCTGGACTGCGCCATAAGGGAAGGAATAAAGGAGGGAGTGAGAGATGGAAGGAAAAAAAGAGGTGCCGTAGTTGGAGGGCTCTAAAATAATTTCGACCACATGGGGATCATTAACGTGCACTAACATCGTCCAGCACACGGGCACCTTTTGCGTTTCGCCTCCATCGAAACGACATTTTAAAGATTTTCGATGTTAGCTTTTATGGCTTGAAATTTACCATTGAAACCTAGGACATAAATTATCTGTTATTCTTAGACATAAGAACGGATATGGAAAAGGATAACTTTTGTTGATCTTTTCTTCAGTGGTCGGGAAAGCTCTTGCTTAGTTACTGTTCTGGTCATTCTACACTTGTTAAAACAAGTAGGTAACAGATACGGAGCTGAAAGTTGTTTTTTGGCTCCAAATCACCTACGAAAATTATCCGCTATCGTTGGCAGAAACGGCATAGACGAGAACCAAAAAATTTGGAGGGGATACTGAAGCTCCCTCTTAAGGGCATAAGGGGATAGCACAAGTAATTTTGATATATGCAGGAAGTAATTCTCTACATTCATAGATGCCTGGGATTCGTCATTTCCCTCCAGGCGTTTTAATGCAGCTGTTATGCGATGCGCCAGTGCCCTGCGATTGCTGGTGCTCCTAGCGGTGTGTCTTTTGCGGCCCAGGTTCCTCTTCCCTAGCAACCAATCATTAATTTAACTGGATACCTGCCACGGTGGGCTGTTTGCTCCCTATCCGATGGGCAGGTAGTGATGACGCCGCAAGGCGACGTGTGGTCTATGACTTCCCTGTGACTTGAAGCAAGAACTATATAAGCCAAACCAGAACATGCTTAAACACGAGACTACGCTAGCACTACACGTCTTTCAAAAGAGCTATTTCCTACCAGCGCGGGCCGATGGCGGCGAAACGCAAAAGGTGTCCTTGTGCTGTTCTGATGTCAGTGCACGTTAAAAATCCCCGGGTGGTTGTAATTATTCCGGAGCCCTCCACTACTGCGACTCTTCTTTTCTTCTTTCCCTCCCTCCTTTATCCCTTCCTTACGGCGCGGATCGGGCGTCAACCGAGATAAATGCAGACAGTTACTGCGCCATATTCATTCCTCAAAACAAATTTTCATTTTCCACCTGCGCAGAGTGCAGTAAGCCGCACAATGTTCGAAAATTTAAAAACAAACGAAACCAGTGGAGCAGGGAAACATCATCATCATTCCTGATTCTGCGGCGCTGTTACGGGGAACTAGGTGGAACTAGGTAGACAGTGCAGCCGCGCAGCTGCCCCTCTTTTCCGCATGACCCCAGCTAGCCGCCTGTAGCTGCCCGCTTTCGAAAGGTTTCGTTCGCAGCGCCGCCAGAAAAAGGTGGTTGTGAGTAGTCATATTTTTTTGGCTTAAATGATTATCGACCTGCTGGCAATTGAGACAAAATATTTCGTCGTTTAATGCACCAAGCATGTGGCATAAAAAGGTAACCACTTCTTTTGTAAAGCATTTAACGTTAGGCTACTTTAGTGCAGCATTTGCCTACTGTGTGTTACTCTATGGTATTTGCTGCTTGTATTTCTGCTCTGCCTTTTGGCGAAAGGATGTCAACAGCAAACTGAAATCTACCCTTAAACCAGTATTATATGGTGGGGCAGGAAATGAAGATAGTACGGTTTTTGAACATTTACTTATGAACTTTTACAAAGAAGAAGTAATTTTCACATTTGGTGGCGTGCAGATTATCTTCACTTGACTGGAATGGCTATCTCTTTGTAGTAGCCCAATTAGGCATAACATGTTAACGTCAGTTCCGGTGTATATCATTCAATCTTAAAATGTGGACGCAGAATTGAGCACAACAACATCTCATAGCTTTTTCTTGTTCAAAGAAGCATTCCATTCATTTCTAGTCTTGTGACTGCTGCATATGCCGTTACATAGCAACCTTGTGAAACCCACTCAGAGTGCTGAGTTTTACTGCACGTTTAATTGATTATTCTTTTTCCTTATTCCAGTCTGGAAGAAGTCACTATGAGTGTGTACTTTCAATCGTTTTCATACGCAGTTCTCTTACTTGTGCCTTCCGCCATGTAGGACGCTACCTCTTCATGCTGGTGATGCAGACAAGTAACGACAAGGAGGCCGCCTGGTATAGCGGACAAGTGACGGTATGGAGCACCAAATAGTGCCCCAACCGCTTCATGTCAGTATCCTTGTGCTAATGAATGTTTATTAAAATCAGTTCATATCTTGATATGAGCTGATAAACATCATGATCTACATCATGGTGGAGTTTTAGCATATATTTAGCATCCTGTTTTATTTTATTCCCTAGTGTTTGTAGACTTTTAGGGGTAACCATATGAGGCGGTATTCCTTCGCAATACGTCGCGCGATGACGCCTTCATCGCCCATGGCTGCCGCTGGAGCAAACCATACGGAGTGACGGGAGTCGGCTTCGGAGTGCCGCGTTTTGATTGTTACTCGATTCAGGCCGCTTCAGCGTTCAATCATGTTCCTTTAGTTCACGCGTAAGACAGCGCTCCAAAGGCTTCATACAAGATAAAACGCAAAAAACATTGTAAATTATATTTAGATAATTTTATTTTTAGTCTGCTGCACAACATCACGTGATGCAGAAAAGCGCGTTTTTTTCTGTCTGCTTTCGGCCTCCCCAGCATCGTCGTCTGTCATGAAATGCCGAGGGAAAATCGCAGTGTTCAGAACTTTCCTGGGTTTGAAGCAATTGCAAACTGGAGCTCACAGGCATTGGCTGCGTCCTGTGTGGCCAAACCGCGCGGAAGAGATAATACCTCACAGCGGTAAGCCAGGGTATGCGGTAGTGTGAGCTCACTAGCTCCACTTTCCCTTAAAACGTTGCTTCAGATGCAGCTCATGAACAATGGGGACGAAAGCCTCCTTCACAAATACTATCGAACGTCTCTAGAGATATACGACAGGCTCCCGAGCATCGCTGATGAGTTCTCCGAACAGTGGCTGTGCAGGGACCAGATCTCATGGGGTGAACGGCGTGCTTTGACGCTTCGGCGACTAATTTAAACATCGTGATTACCCATGGCACGTTATGTCACGTTATGTGAGACTCCTTTCATTGCGATTCGGCGATGACATCCTAGTTGAGCAGCTTTCTAGTATGTGTGCTTGCATGCAGCGATGTACTGTATGTCCTAAATCTTAACGCATAAGCATACATGCGAATTTTCACGAATATCTTCTAAGGCATGATCATACCGGACATCGCCATGGCGATCTGTATCGGAATTGAGATGGCAAAGAAGGCTATACACCTCACCTGTCAGCTACTGTGGGACGGGCTTTCAGCTCTGTACATGAAGGTAGAAAATGTTTGGTGCAATATACTATTTTGTATGGTATAAAATGCATTAGGCTGTATTCTCCTGTTTTACAGCACATGCTATAGATAACTTACAAAAATATAAGCTAATTAACTTTCTTCAACTTGATTACTCTGCCACGAATAATTTACCTTGTTTGCTTATGGCTTGTAGGTTCCTGTTATGTTATGCATGGTTAGCGTTGCTCCAACATCACTTGGCAGGCACATATGTGAGATGGTTTTTATGCCCATCACACCATAAATCAAATGTTCACATTAGATACTGTAGTAAATGCACGTAACAAGAGTTGTATGATGAATTTCAACAATCACGATACTTGATTATCTACTGTAGCAATACAAAACACGTGTCTTTTCTTAATACAGCCACAAAAAGAAACCGAATGCCGCGATATAGCTGCAGTTTTTGGCACCAGTGGCAGTTTCCAAACTGCTTAGGTACAGATGATGACAAACACGTGCACATAAAGTGACCCAAAAAATCTGGAAGTCTTTACTTCAACTACAAGGTATGGCAGTTTAGGCTCTATTTAGTTTGTTACAATACAAAGGGATCTAACATCTCTGCCATAACATCATGTGCAATGTAATGCACACATTACCAGCAGTTGTATATGCCTCTTTACAGGGTACCTGCTCTACTGTATCGATGGCAATAGTTGATAGCAGGCACCATTTCAGGCTGATCTATGTCTCCGCAACTGGACGCCTCAGCGACGCAGGAACACTCAAGGATTCCCCTATTGGCAAACGACTATAAAAAAGAAAACTCAACTTAGCGAGGGCATCCCAACTGCCATGAACAAATACAACTTTGCCTCACGTGTTTATAATAATAATAATAATAATAATTGGTTTTGGGGGAGAGGAAATGGCGCAGTATCTGGCTCATATATCGTTGGACACCTGAACCGCGCCGTAAGGGAAGGGATAAAGGAGGGAGTGAAAGAAGAAAGGAAGAATAGGTACCATAGTGGAGGGCTCCGGAATAATTTTGACCACCTGGGGATCTTTAGCGTGCACTGACATCGCACAGCACACGGGCGCCTTAGCGTTTATCCTCCATAAAAACGCAGCCGCCGCGGTCGGGCTCGAACCCGGGAACTCCGGATCAGTAGTCGAGCGCCCTAACCACTGAGCCACCGCGGCGGGGCACGTGTTTATCGGCGACAATGCATTCCAGCTTCGTCGTCATTTTATGCGGCCGCTACCTGGGAGCTGAACGAATGGTAAAGAGGTGGTTTTCAATTACTGCCTGAGGCGTGCGTGGTATATAAAGCATGGCAGAAATTTGCTGCTTTGAGCCTTTCTATGTGTAGTTTTTTTTTTAACGACAGAAGAAAAGTGCTGTTAAGTAGAGCCAAATGTTCGGGCGAGTTGGTTAACGTTCACAACATTTCACCAACTCGCCTAACTTTTGGCTTTACTTAATCAGATTTATAATTCAATGGGCTCTTTTCATTTACTAACCTCAACTTTATTGCGCTGCAGTCATCACAGCACTCTTCGCTGTGTTTGCAATGAAAGGATATTTTACCGGCATCTCCGCTACTGATTTTTCCCTCCCTATTGCAGGCTGTCTCAAGTTTTCTCTAATTAGCACTTCTGTGAGTCATCCTGTCCACCCTTCGCGTTTCTTCGCGCCATTTTTACACCAAGAAAAGTCCTCTTTCTTCATTGCATAGAAAATAAAAAACGAAAATTAACAAAGCGGTTCAGGTGTCCAACGATATTTGAGAAAGATGCTGCGCGATTTCCTTTCCCCCAAACCAATTATTATTAATATTGTTAATATTAACAAAGCGGTATTTGTGCCAGGACATTCGTTTTGGCATGTTTATTGTCTTTGTTTGCATCTACGGTGTGCAGTTTCTCTTCTGTGATGAAACAAGTGAGATGTCTATCTAATCTCTGATTTGTGAGTGCCAGAGAAGATGTTTGAGTGCAGTGCAGAATGCATGTACCTGCATGCCTTTCTTGCTCAACCAGTGCCTGTCTGGAGTAGAGTCCAGTGCGACACCATCTGCCATGAGCAATTAAGGAAGGTTTTGGTGGCAAAAAAAACCTTAACTCCATCTTGCGCTCAATCCTAAAAAACAGTGCTTATCATTTATTTATGTGTTTATTTTTTATTTATTCAGTTACGTACAGCGCCCTGAAACGGGCATTATTGTAAGGGGGAAAACAGAAAATGCCACTGTTATCACAATTCAGCAACAAAAATGTAACGCTATGTTTAAAAAGTAACGCAAGATACGCAAAGTATTCAAACAAGAAAGTGCAGACAAATGCTAAAAGAACAATCTTCAAAACAACGTATATACAAGAACTGGGTACAATAACTGCACTTGTGTAAACAAAGTACATGAAGAAAATTTTACACAATAACTAAGTAAACAAAAATTTGGCAAGAGCACCGTCAAAGCTAGAGGACGGCGCTGGCACATTATTTTCCGGCAAACTATCCTAATCGTAAAGTGTTTTTTTAGGAAACACGCATATTTGTATATGTTGATTCGACACTTGTATTCAAGAACTTTTAATGGGTGATTTATTCTGGCGGATCTGTAGGTAGGATCAAGTATCTATGTTTCTTCTTTTATACCCGTTGCACCTGAATAAGTTTTGTGGAATAGCTTTAGGCGGACGCATTTCCTTCTTTCTTGCCGAAGGGGCCATCACAGGTCGATTATTTTGTCAGATGAGCTTTGGGTGATATTATAATTTGCGGAAAGAAATCGCGCTGCACGCTTTGTATGCGCTCTAATTCGGCAATGCATGTTTTTGTGCCAGGGTCCCATGCGCAGCATCCGTATTCCAATATTTTTCCACGTTTCAAAAGTAAACTGTTTCTTTCTGCTAGCAAGGACTTGCTTGAAATTCTCTTTTAAGAAGTTAAGTAAACGGTCAGCCTTAGCTACAATTTAGTCTTTATGTTCATTCCATGAGAAGTCATTTTTAAACAAAACACGTAATTATAACTTGATTCCATCGTCAGCGTCTCGCTTTAGAGAGAGTGTGTATTATGCAGAACATGACGTCTCTTAGAAAAACTGTAGAACTTTCCGTTTGCTAAACTTGAGTGTCACATTTCAGGTTTCGCACAACAGTTGTACGGAGTCAAGGTCACTTTGTAATTGTAAGCTGTCATGTGAGCCATTCATTTCCCAGTAAAGACAACAATCATCAGAATACAATCACATACATTATATCTGTTCACATATATCATTAAAAAATACCAAAAGGGGCCCCATGACATATCCCTGAAGGACACCTGAGGAAACTTTTATGCGATGAACTGGTTCCGTTAAGCACTGCACACTGTTTTCGGTGTGCTAGATGGGCCTCAATTCAACGTAAAAGATCAGAAGGAATATTCAGCGCAAACAGCTTTACAATTATCAAATTATGTGCTACAGAGTCAAGCGCCATGTGGAAATCTAAAAATATAAAATCAACCTGCTTACCATTATTAATTAATAGAGCGATGTCATGAGTAAACGCAATTAATTGGGTGGCCCAAGAAAGTCCGCTTCTGAAACCATTCTGTGTCGGGCAGAAAAAATTGTTTTCTTGGAGATGAGCCATCAAATTGGAGTAACTAAAGTGGTCTAATGCTTTGCACGAAACACTGGTGAGGGATATTGGTCTATAGACTATGGATTTTGTTTTGTGTCCACTTTTGAAAACTGAAACGACATTTGCAGTTTTCCAATCACCTGGTAAGGCACCAAGATGGAATGATTTCCGAAAGAGAGTCATTAGGTATTGGGACAATTGACCTTCAAAGAAATGTGTTTTTCGGTTTTCTAAGGCTATTAAACTAACTTGCTCCTATTTGAAACAGTTGTGCTAAAACACATGTCAAGGCTGTATAAGCCTAAGCAGCACATGTAATTGGCCCTATATTGGAATCGTATTGGCAAAGGCCAGCCGTACAAAGGACCAATGTGAAACCATTCTTTTGCAATATTGGGCCGATTACATGTGCTGCTTGGGAAGTTGACCATATTCCGACCATATGGCTCAGGAAGAAAAATAGCTATAGGGTTCTGCGCTGTGCCACTCCTTACGTTAAAAGAACTCGTGCTTTCTATGTGCCATCATTCTTAAATGCATTGCTGTGAAATACTTCCTGTGTAAATAACCTTTACAAACTAAAGAAGCTATTGCGTTCATCTGTTTTCCTCTGACCTTTCAATTGTATGTTTAAGATTTTTCCTATGCAGCAATTCCTTGCCTCTGTCATCTCAATGGTCCTTTCATGGTCCCTTTTTCCTCTGCTTTTATTCTATATTGTTTTCAAATACTGTTAGTATTCATGTGGTGGGGTGCATCCAACTCTTATTCTAGTTACCTGTCAGAAATGGGGAGTTAAGTTCGGGTCTTTCTGACCTACTTTTACGTTTGCCTTTGTCCTTTGCTTATATATCCTTCTTCATTCCTATAATGCACTGCCCGCGACTTCTCGCTGTCTTCCAGACGCTGTCGTACAAGCCCAATGAAGCTTTCACAGGCCTGAACTTGTAAACTTTTTTCTTAGTGCACAATAAATTGATTGATTGATATATTAATAGATTTATTGTTGTCAATCACATTATGGCAGCTGTGCTTCTCAACATCGAGCTGATTTCCACTTTTGTGATATTTTTGCATCCTGCCTCCATCAAAGTGCAGCCTGCGAGCTCGATAACAAAATGCCTTGTTTGAGGAAAGCAGCCTTGGAAACCCCAGAGCAGTTATTGCTTAAAGATGAAAACATTCGGACCACTGCCCCTTGTATCATTTAGATATCACAGAACATGAAGATCCAGCAAATCTCTTTCCAGAAACATATAAATTACCTGCTGCTTTGAGTACAGAAAGAAAAAAATAGAAATCACAGATAAATCTTCCTGCTTCTTATAAGACAAATTTTATTCAGAAGTAATTTATGTCTCTACTGAGCAATTCAGACCTGAGAGAAACTAAAAGGAACCATTTACCTTAACACCACCTAACAAAAATAAAAATACAAATCATCCAAGCTTGTTTTGAGTTAACAGGACAATGTATTGCATTAAAAAGGACAATGCAGAAAGTCCTGGTAGATGTAAAATAAAGTAAAAATGCCCATAACTTTGATTGAATTTGACTAAAACATTAATGACAAAAGCCGCAAGTCTAGGAAAGCTTTCTACTTGCATATTTGTACCTCTACATAATTGAAGGCCGCTGGTTTTGCTGTACAGTAGAGCAAAATCATGGATTATAAATACGAAAAGGCTGGTGCTATCTAAACATGTTCAGCTCTGACTGGCTTATAATTATGACCATTTTACAATGGCCATCCCTGCCATGAAACAGCATAGAAAACAGTACAACAATACAATACTCACATGGAAAACAATTTTCTGCCTGTAGAATTCGTTAGACAGAGTATAGTACTGTCATGGTCATCAATTAGTTCCACCCACTGGACATTCCTATATTTCACAGTGCAATAGAAAACCCGCCACGATGTCAATCTACAAGACTAAAAGCATACGTAGAAAAATAAGCAGCAGTTGCCAGCAACAGCCCATGGTCCAAAACGCTGTATTGGTTTGCTAACCAACCACAGCCGTAAACAAAATCACCAAATCTTAGTTCCACTCCATTAAACAGGATATGGAATCGATATTCTTGCACTTAAAATTTATTATTCTGGTTGCCTTTAACCTAGCTTGTACATTAGAGTGGTTTTTACAAATTCTTCTTTTCCTTCTGCTAAAACTGCCAGTTGAAGTAACCCTGACTGCTTCGGCCAGCCTCTAGACATGATGGAACTAAATATATAAAGTTGCCAAATGTTTGACGGCTGAGGCAACTAGTCATACTTCACACGTGTTGACTTTATAGTTCCAGCGTTCAGGTCTAATATACTCTTCTAGTTTGCTGTTTCACCAAACATGCTAGCATAGTTTATATAGTTGTATTGTTATGCTTATTTTCTTGTCAGTTACGTATCTTTCCTCTATGCCACTCCTGCTTAGGCACTTATGTGCAGTATTTTGCAAATAAATTATTAAATAGAACAGCCTGAAGGATGCGAGAACTATTTTTCTAAAACACCACACTTGTATACACGTGTATAAATCAATGCATACAAAAAGTGCTCTATACAAGAAATGCATGCAGTGTAAACATGATTTGTTACAGGCATACTACAGAGGTTGGCACATGTCAGTGGGGTACACACCCTGTCACAAGTCCGGCCATAAGTCCCACTCTCACCAATTTGAGGTTTCATTAAATACAGAAAAAACAATACGACTTTGACTATACTCGAAATAGTCAGATACAACTCAGGAATGCAGCAGAGAATACACCTCATCACACTTTCACATCACATCAGCCACTGGCATCACCAGTTCTAATGATGCAGTAGTTAACTCCGTAGCGTCAACTAACTTGTAGCTTGCACATGCGTCCGTGAAATGGGATGAGCCTTGACGTCATCACAATTGGTCGGCGGCCCTGTTTGGTGGGCCCTTTTCATGGTATTAACTGCTGGATTCTTGGGTTGCATCCAACTATCGATAATGACATAGGTCCTAAAGGAAGCTGTAAAAGGGCCTTTTGCTGCTTCAGTGGCCGCCACACCTATGATTCCAGTGTCCAATATATTGGGCAAAATTTCCATAGCCATGTCTGAGGAGGATGTAGAGACAAGGTTTTTAATTTATTTCTGGCATGCGAATAAAAACGATTTTTCACGTTTTGAAGTGACAACATTAAAGCCCTATAACTCTAGTTTATCGTTAAACAGGATGATAATTTCACCCTGATTGCATTCCTTGACGCCAGGAAAAAACTAATTATATGCATTTCAAAATCATGCTACAACAATATATTTTAAATGCTGCTGACAAATATTTACGTAATATATTGCCCAGTGAACAAAAACCTTATTTACAAGAAATTAAATGGTATATTTGGAAGCACCGCACAAAACTGTGTGGGACTTCATTAATAAAAATTCCACCAGCGGTTTCAAGTTGTTCGCATGTACTATCAGCGTCAAATCAAATCCGAACATCGGAGCGCATGGCCAAAGGTCCATTTTACGCCGCCTGCCTGACCTCAACAGAGATATGCGCTCTCATCCGGTTTGCGATATCTTTGCTTCTGTCTTCTTTGACGTTCGTTTTCTCGTGTTGCCACTGGAGCGCTCCGAACAATCTTTCCACCGATCGCAACTTGCGCAGCGCGGTATCGCTGGCGGCCACGCGCGTGGCCCGCTTGAGGGAATCGAGTACTCTTAGCACCTTGGAATGCAGGGCTGTGGTTTAGCTTCAATCCTGGGCGTGTTATCAGCGTCTTGTTGCGTTGTGAACAAAGAAATAAAGTCGACTGGTTGCGTTAATTAAGAAAACAACAAAGGCCACTTGTATTCAATATGATGGTTGAAGCAATCTTACCTCGAATATGGCAGGTCGACATGCACATACGGCAGGAAAGGCACACCTGGTCTCTGCTCTCCAGATTTGCTGATGCTAGTCCCAGTGAGTTGAGAACGTTGATTCGTTAGAAAACGTCACATAGTGCCACTCCTCTGTTGTCCATGGCGCATATATGGTATCGTGCAAATTCAAGCCCTGCTCTTCTATTTACTTCTTTGCTTCTGAGACCACTGAGTTCTGCGACGGTGAAATGTTTCGGAGAACAGCCTCATGCAGAGGACGTCTGATGGTTGACGTGCTGGCCCACTAGTGACAAATGTCCTTTAAACAGCCAGCCGTAATGCTGGGTGTGTCTGCCGCAGCGGTCGCAATGAGCAGATATTATCCTTGCCGGTAACCCGCTGCCTGTCACGACAGGATAAGTGTCTGAGCATTCCTTCAGCACAGAATGCCTGGAAAATTCTGCTATATGTTGACGGTGGACGATCTGTTTCCTTTGCATTGAGATGGCCGCCGCGGTGGCTGAGTGGTTATGGCGCTCGGCTGCTGGCCCGAAAGACGCGGGTTCGATCCCGGCCGCGGCGGTCGAATTTCGATGGAGGCCAATTTCTAGAGGCCCGTGTACTGTGCGATGTCAGTGCACGTTAAAGAACACCAGGTGGTCGAAATTTCCGGAGCCCTTCACTGCGGCGTCCCTCATAGCCTGAGTCGATTTGGGACGTTAAACCCTCATAAACCAAATTATTTGCATTGACGCGTTGCCGTAGCGCTGCTGCATACCGTGACTGCAACGAAAAACGATTCGCGCTCTCTTTTCAGGCCTCACGCTGACCTGTAGATGTTCGATTCTAAGGCATTTCAGCCTTCCAGCGGCCCTATTCTTGATATTCGCCGATCCGCCCAGAGCGGGGCGTACCCGTGACGCGTCCATCGGGACAGTGCCAAGGTGCGTAAACACAGAATCGGATGACGAAATTGGAAAAGAAAGGAAAAACTATGACAACAGTACTGTTGTCTGCTACTTCGCGCCAAGTTCAAAAAACACCGATGCCATAAAGCGTGCTTGAAGCCGAACATTCGCAGCGCGTACTTGTCGCGCATTACAGCCGCTGAGCGAAACAGTGAAATGCGTTGCGGTCTCGGCGTATCAATCCATTAATATGCGTTGGCCAGCAAAATAATATATGGATCTGGCGTTGGTTCTTAACGCGATGCGAATAGTAGCAAGAATAGTGAAGATAGTTTAGCGGCAACTGCGCGAAGCGATGTTCTTCGCGACGCTGCCGCCGCTATACCGGCACGAAGCGTCAAAACCTGGCGGCGGAGCGTGAAAGACGCTATGACTGAAAATTATTTGGCGGTCCCCGACTGTCGCTTTGCTGCCACATGCAGCGATAAGGGGGAGAATCTTCGAGCGCCCATACAGTGAAGGTAAAAAAAATGATATAGTGAAAATTTACCGCTTTATACCTAATCTTCGTCGCATGAAAAAACAGGAATAAAGAACACAACCTAAATGAAAATTTTGTACCTTTGTCTATTCACGAAAGCACGATACCGCGCCCGAACGAAAATGCAGAGGGAAGCAGTGAAGGAGATAGCGGCACCATTCTGCGGCGCTATTCAACTGGAATCTCTGCTCAACTTTATGCAGAATCACCGTGCGTTGGCCCGCGTGCCTGATGATAGTATATCGGCCGAGTTAAGGCGGGCGCTGTGGGTGCAGCTGGCAAAAGACAGGTTTAATCGATACACATGGCAGAGGCCTTTGCCCTGCATTGGGCGTAGTCAGGCTAATGTTGATGATGATGACTGGTCGTCTGATGGAAGTTAACACCACCAGAATGCAGAAGGTTAAAAAAAATTTGTCATGAAGAGCCCAGATATTCATTTATTATATGGCAACCGTTATGCACCTGAGGCAGCAACAGGCAGCTCCTTTTAATGCAGCAACATTCCTAGCAAGAGAGAAAGGTTTAATGTCTGGAAAGGTGAACAGGTCACCTGGAAAAAAGTCTTCACATATGATACTCAACCTTAGGGAACGGGACGAATACAGAGATGAAGAGTGAAGGTGGAGGGTTGTGCCACATTACAAACAGCTGCATGCAGTGTTGAAGACACTTGCTTTATTCGCTTTATACTAGTTGCTATTTTAAGGTACACACGCATTATCTAGTGCTCGTGGCACATTAAGCATGAACATGTCTCCGTGTGGGGCGAAGGAACCAAAGGGGAATAAAAACAACTGTGAAGTTGCAGGCACCACAATAAAGAAAGAAGAAGAGCAACACGACAAGAAACGCACAAGCATGACAGCAGCAAGGTAACGCACAAAGGAAGTAAGAAATGCAAGGCTAACGGGGCCCTCAGTACAATATTTCAGAGAGGCAGCCATCACACGCAGGCAGTGGTATTCCGGCAAAAGGCTTTTCGATGCTACATGATAACACTGGATGTGTATTGGTTTTGGCAAGCCCTGTTCACTCCACAAGGAACCTACAACAGGATTCAGCAATGTTTGTTGCCTGATGTGCAAGCGTATAAGCTTCCTTGTGTACAGTCCTCATCGCATACATATTAGGGCCATTGTTGGTTCTTTTCAAGCGGTATATCAAAATGTGGTCTGGCAACATTTACATCATACACTGATGCAATGAAGACCATGTCATGGCACTAATGTGCACTGCCAGAGAGTAATGCTCAATGAACTGCGTTCACTTTCAAAGCAGTTTCCTTTACTGTACATTAAAATAAACAACCTTAGCTCTCTATGCACACTAAAACACGATGTCTAAAGTTCACTGAAGGCCACCGTACCGTCTGTAGGCGTTGCAGTGCCGGCACATGTCTGGAAGGATGCTGAGGACAAATCTAAGTTGTTCTGTAACAATTCATTACCCCATTCCAATAAGAAAGCGCCTGCCTGTAATGAGAACGAAGCTCAAATACAGCTCATATATTATTTGATCAAAGAAGCACTTGAAGTGCGTAAGATTACCGTGGTGAACTGCACTGGCAAGAAGGCTAACACAGTCTTTGACTACGTGAAAGAAAAAAAATGAACACTTAAGATGCACAGTGGTGTGGGCCCATGGAGAGTGAACTGCGTTCTTCAGCACGTTTAAGGCAGTTTGAAACATGGTACAAATCTGACTCTTAGTTTCCAAGAGGCATGAACAGAAATTCTTCATCACGAATATAATGGCAGAAAAGGTTGCAGAATGAGAAAATTAGAGACACTGAAAGTGCTTGTGCATAAAATTTAGGCTTCCTGAAAAATTACCTTGTTGTACAGCTTTGCTGGCTATTTTCTCTTCAAGTTCATGCAGAAGTATCAAACCAAACCAAGTAAGGTGGAAATAGGTTGCTATTTTTTTTTGACTGCCAGAAAAATATTATTTGCTTTGCGATTATTACCAGGTAATACATTTACTGCTGTGTGGCATGTGATGGCATTGTAATTAGTGTTAGCATGTTATTGGGTTATATGTGCATCCAGAAATGAAAGGTATTGAAAGCATGCACATACCACTGTTAAGGAGAGGTTTATAACACGACATCGTTAAGGCTGCCATTCAGCAGAAAACCCAGCGTTATCCAACCGGAATTGTGCCAAAAAACCGCGCCACGCGGGCATATATTGAACTAAATGCACTGAAAACAGGGTTTGTAATTTAGATCAAATGTCAGCATATGTGTCAAACTTCTGCACCTCACAAAGCAATATATTTTACGCACAAAAATATGATTGAATTTCAGTCTGGCTTCAAAGACACTTGGGTCACCAGCCAGGCACACTCTACGAACTATACCGTGCTAGCACATTGACTGTACTGAGGTACACAGGGGGGGGGTGATGTGTGTGCGCTGTTCGCTTCATTTGAAGTTTAATAATGTAGTTACTGCAGTGAACAAGAGATCTGCTAATCAGTGAGAAGCCAGTTACCGTAATATCATGTAGGTGAACTGCAGTGTGCAAGAGTTCAAAGACAAGAGTGTGGAACCTGTGTTGAGATAATTGTGATACATGTGCGAACACGAATGAAGAACAGTGACTGTGCCTGTAAAGAGAAACCACTACAGGGAGCCACTAACCCTGTCACATATTGCCCTTAAATGCTGAGCTTACGTGTCTTCCTACTATATTGAGGAGCGAGACAAGTTGCTATGCCTTTTAGGTGTTGCAACTTGTTTGAGTAAGGTGTGTTTTACAAGTACAGTGAAAAGTTACTGGATGCCTGTATTGCCAAAATAATTTATTTTCATCACTGTCCATCATGAATCCTAGAATTCAATATGCAGCCAAATTGCGAATCATTACCTAGTGCAACATTACATATTGAACAATATGCCTCGCGTACAAACATAATTTCTTTTTGACAGACCCTCCTTTCAAAAACGTTCAACAGTGGTGTAGGCGCACATTATTTTTGCCTAATTTGCAAAGAGGAGTACCCAGTAGTCACCTTTGCTAAACAAAAAGGTGGCATCACGTACACTGACTGTCCAGTCACACTTAGGGTGTAGAGGGTAAACAGGTTGTCCGGAATTTTTCTTAAAGCCACCGAAAAATATCTCCAATTTACATGAAGCAAAATGCAAACGGCTGAGTCAATGAAAATGGCATCTAACACAGTTTGACTGGGAGGTTGATAGCCCAGCACACAGAATTATCCCGGACCCCAAATCACGAAAAGAGAAAAAGATCCCGCACCTCGGAACACCACCCGAGTAACATAGAAAAATCAATAACAAAGTTCAGTACTACTAGTATTCCTGTCAATTTTCAGCTGGATTACTGAACTGGATCATACCCTTCCAGCTACAAAATGCCATTTGGAGCTTTATTATTGAAATTACATCCAGCTGCCTAGTTTACACTTCCAGTTACCTTCAATTGAATTAATCTAGAATTTGTAAGTTTTTCTTCACGGGTACAAATTTCAGTTCCAAGATAGCACTGGGTAGTCTGACAAAACTCTGCCCGAGCCTTGCATTGTCATCTCGAAAATAATGACCATGAAACAATCGCCTGACTTTTCCCTCAAGAAAAACAGTTCATTGCTGTATAACCACATGCAACATGGGAAAGAGGCGGTCGAAAGCAAGCACACAGAGGCAACCAAATGCTATGAAGCAAAGCATGTTGCTATCTTACCACACAATCAGTGCCGCGCAAGATGCATTGAACCCTGAAGAGATGCTGTGAATGACTGCGGACGCAGGGACCATTCTGTAGGTTGAGCATGTTATGGAATGCTGGCTCTCCACAAACACCAAAGCAAACAGAAAATCACTGGTGAAAGCATGTCCGGTCAACACTATATATGATGCTAGAAGGAAAACATTTTGGTGCCTTCTTGTCTTTCACTGAAGCAGCAAATAGAATGTGTGTTGCACACAAACAGATGAAGGAGGCACTACAAGGAACGGCATTTCTTCAAAATCACCAAAGCATGTTTTGAAACACACACTCAGCAGGTTGGCCGACGGCAGGCGGAAAGTACTTGAGACACTTCTTTACTCACGAAAAAACTGCAGCACACAAGAAAAATTCAGGGGGCACTTTGTCGACCTAAAATGCGGTGAGGCGAAAACCTTTAGCGCAGTGTTGCTGCTTGTGTCTGGCGCCGACATGGCAGCCAGACGCTTACATCTTGTTCTTCTTCACGTGCTGCAAATGATGGCGATTTTCGATGCTGCCGCGATGTCGACTTGCCTGCCAATGAACAGAGCCGCTTCTACCGAGCAAGTCTGTTTTGCTGACCTGGCTTTTTTGGGTGACGCTTCGCCGTTGGACCTCACAGCGCTACCGGCGCTCGAACGCTTCATCCACTGGCAACCCTGGAACCTTCCGCACAAGCATGACCTACATAAGCAGCTGTTGTACCCAGCCACTCCGGGATCTGGCGCCGACATGGCAGCCAGACGCTTACATCTTGTTCTTCTTCAGGTTTGTTACTCTTACCTTTCTGTTAATGGCAAACCGTTTAGGAAGTCGACGCCAGATCCCAACTTTGCTGTGTGCATGTTTTTACGCCTTCTGTACGACGTGTGCGCGAGCTGTTCAGGATACATAAATTTGTTTCAAAGAAAGCTTTTGCTTGCGGGAGACGTAGAGCAAAACCCTGGGCCTCTGTCTACTGAGCAGGAAAAGCAGATGTTC
Source organism: Amblyomma americanum (assembly GCA_030143305.2). NCBI lineage: Eukaryota > Metazoa > Arthropoda > Arachnida > Ixodida > Ixodidae > Amblyomma > Amblyomma americanum. The sequence continues at coordinate 62,182 of JARKHS020005034.1, read as the reverse complement.
GATACTATCAGGACAGTACCTGTGATACAACAGCAACAGACCGAAATATTGGACGAACTACGTTCCATTCGGCTTGAGCAAAAGAATCTCGAAGAAAAACTAACAAAACTCACAGAAAAAGTCAAGAGCGTTGAAGATAATGTGTCACTGGTGCTCCCGCTAAAGCCTGAAGTAGAAAGATTATCTCAAAGTTCCCAGAAACTTGCTGTCGCGTGCACGGCCCTCGAGTCATCGCATGATGACCTGGAGAACCAATCACGACGAAACAACTTAATATTCTACGGCATCCATGACAAAGAAACCGAATCGTGGGAACAGTCTGAGACTGAAATTATCTCTTTTTGCGCTGAAAAGTTAAAACTTTCCGTTGACGCCGCTGCCATTGAAAGAGCGCACAGACTAGGAAGATATGCGCCCGACAAGCACAGACCCCTGATCGTTAAAGTTTTGTCCTTTAAAGAAAAGAATCGTGTTCTTTCAAATGCTGCCAAACTAAAAGATACTGACTGGGCGATAAGCGAGGACTATTCGGCCAAAGTACGGCAACAAAGAAAAAAGCTCATGCAGTTTGCTAAGGCACGCGGCGGAAAGTTGAAACTGCGGTTTAATAAGCTAAACCTGGACAACAAAACCTATATGTACAACATTGAAACAGACGATATCACTTGTGTAAACCAATAGCCATCAGCGAGGCTTTTAGCTAGCCCACAAACTGCTATTAAAAATGAACTTGTCTGTATTGTTGTTAATTGCCGCAGTCTAAAAAACAAAACTGACCAATTCCTCTCACTCTTACAAATGACGAGCGCACATGTGGTAATTGGAACCGAGTCATGGCTGGACAGCAACATAAGTGATGGTGAAATATTTCCTCCATCCTATACCACGTATAGGAAGGATCGCAATGTACGCGGTGGTGGTGTGTTCATCCTCGTTCATAGCAGTTTGAGAAGCGTGTCTGTTAACTTAGACAACGATTCCTGTGAAGCTGTCTGGTGCAGGGTACGGCTGGGCGATGGTACTTCTTTGGCAATTGGTTCTTTTTATAGGACGCCCGGTTCAACCTGCGCACAGCCATTTTTTGAACTTAGCAACACATTATTAGCCTTAGACGCAACACATATTATCCTTGCCGGTGATTTTAATATGCCCAGCGTAGAATGGTCTTGTTTTAAACCAGTAATTCGCACTGCATCCCTCTTGTATACCGCTTTCCGTGAAGTAATTGGTGCTCACTCATTATTTCAGTTTGTTCAAACCCCTACCAGACTCGGCCTTACCAGTGCTAATGTGCTAGACTTGTTTTTCTGCAATGACCCTAGCCTAGTCTCGTCTGTCATAACGCTGCCAGGCATAAGCGACCATGATGTAGTTTTAGCAAAAGTATCCTGTAATGCTATGAAGACCCACCACACCCAACCACGCAAAGTGTCTTTTTATGAAAAAGGGGATTATGCTTCGCTATCACAGGAACTCGACGCATTTTTTCCTGAGTTTCTTTCACATCAGCCATCCCTGAATATTGATTCCTTCTGGAACTTGTTTAAAACTAAAATTTTGTCACTGACGCAGACTTTCATTCCATCCCGCTTGATTTCAGCCAAGCGTCGTGACGATATGCATTGGATGAATAGACAGTTGCGGGCAATGATCAACCGGCGGAAACGGCTCTTTCGCAGATATTGTGATACGCCCGCACTAACTTTGTATTCCGAGATGAAAAAGCAAACTAAGTACTTATCGAAAGAAATCCGTAAAGCGAAAAGGGCATACTTCAGCACACTAGGCCAACAACTAAATACAAACCCAAAGGCAGTCTGGAAATATGTTAAAAATAAGAGAAACAGCAGGGTCTCTGCGCCTAATATACTAGACGCAACTGATTTTGGAAGGGATTCAAAAGGTAAAGCGAGAAGTTTCAATCTTTATTTCCAATCGGTGTTTTCCGATCGCATTAATACACATACCGACTTTCAATCTTCCAGCACCCTGACCAGAATGAATGACGTAGAAATTTCTGAACGGGGGATCATGCTTTTATTACAGAAAATTAAAGTTACATCAGCACCAGGGCCTGACAACATTTCCAATTACGTCTTGAAAAATTGTGCAGCTTCAGTTGCCCCGTATCTCGTTGCATTATTTCAGAAATCGTTAGAGAATTCTTCTTTGCCCCTTGACTGGAGAAGTGCCAATGTCGTTCCGATTCATAAGAGTGGTGATAAAACTAAAACATGTAACTATAGGCCCATATCGCTGACGAGCGTGTCGTGCAAAACACTGGAACATGTCATTTATACTCAGTTAATTAGCGATCTACAAAACAATAGTTTTTTTCTGTTCGACACAACATGGATTTAGGTCCGGCTTCTCATGTGAAACACAGCTCGTGGAATTCACACATGACATTTCTGTTTCCTTAAACTCCGCCGGTCAGGTAGATTGTATATTTTTAGATTTTCGAAAAGCGTTCGATTTAGTTGCTCACAACCTTTTGTTACAGAAGCTTACAAAATTAAATATTCCTACCTCACTCTTATCCTGGATTGAGGCGTATCTTGCGGAAAGGAGACAGTGCGTGATTATCGACGGTGTCAGCTCGGAAGGTGTGGGTGCAACTTCAGGTGTTCCGCAGGGGTCGGTTTTGGGTCCTCTTCTATTTCTCATTTTTATAAATGACCTCACTAGTAACATTTCAAGTATAATCAGACTTTATGCTGATGACTGTTGTATCTACCGCAATATTTCTTCTGAAGCAGATGCAATTTCACTACAGCATGACCTCAACTCTGTATTCTCTTGGTGCAACAACTGGAATATGGCGCGAAACATCTCAAAATGAAATCTCGTCCGGTTTATAAAAAAGAAACAATTCCTCCAAACAGACTATTTCCTTGGTAGCACTGAATTATCCGCAGTTTCAACTTATAAGTACTTGGGAGTCTTTTTTTCTACTAACCTATCATGGAATACACACGTAAATTACATATCTGCTAAAGCCAGTCGCACATTAAACTTTCTCAGACGTAACTTTAAGGACGCTCCCCTTACGCTGAAGAAGACATTATACATGTCTACTGTACGTCCGATACTTGAGTATGCTTCCGCGGTTTGGGACCCGCATACAAAACTGAATATTGAGGAGCTGGAGCGCGTCCAGAAACGGGCTGCTAGGTTTGTGTCCGCCGATTACAATTTCCAAAAAAGTTCTTCTGGTTTGCGCGAGAAGTTGGTATGGCCATTACTTGAAAACAGGCGCAAATATTTCAGACTCTCTTTCTTTTATAATGTGCTTAATAATAAAACTGGAATTCCAAAAGAGAAATACATTAGTGAACCCAGCTACATTTCCGCCCGCACTGACCACCCACTTAAGGTGCGCGAGTACAATTGCCGTATAAACGTATTCAAATATAGTTTTTTCCCACGAACAGTGCATGATTGGAACTGTCTCCCTTCGCGGGTCGCTACCGCTCCTCCTACATCGTTTCTGACCGATTTGCAAAGCCACCTGTCAATATAAGTGCAATAATTCTTGTCCGAGTGTATTATGTTTTAAGCAGTGCTGTATTTTAAATGTATCTTTTTTTGTGTGTGTGTGTGTATGTGTGTGTTTAGGGTATGTTTGCCTTTCTACAATGGTTTTTATTTTGTTTGTTTGTTTGTTTTTGCTTCCGTGTGCATGGGTTTATTGTATTTTCTGTGTAGACCGCATCATTTGCCTAATTTATTATGTACTAGATGTTTGCTCTTATTTATGATGTTTCCCCCCTACAATAATGCCCCAATGAGGGCGCTGTAGGTACTGTGTATAAATAAATAAATAAATAAATTAACGACTACACAACTTTTCGCTCCACAACACTTTCGCATTAGCACGCTCACGCTTGATTGCTGGAGACACAGGAGAGCATTTAGGCGCCATCCTTCCTGATCAGCATTCAGGAAGCAACTGGCAAGATTGCCTGGGAAGCGCTCCTCTAGAACGATGGTGGCGCCACTCAGTGACGTCACACGCATGCGCACTAGGCTGAAGCGCAGGTATGAATAACTAGTACTGCTAATTAACTAATTACTATTTAACTGCGAGGAAACTTGCCTGCTTACGTGGAGAAATGTGAAAGCATGTGTTTTGAAGATAGCAAAGGTTATTCAGGGAGGACCCAGAGATCATATCTCGAAATCTTGGTGGACACCTCAAACACAATAGATCAGTAGCTATACTATGACGCATTTCTGCGAACATCCCTGCTGGCAAGTCATGAGCCTATAAAGGCTTTTGCCTTGAAACTAATCTCTGTTGTCATACATACCATTAATGAATTGAAAGTCAAAATTATGGTCGTGTTTAAAGAAGAGAACCAAAATGAAGAAGACTTGACCAGCTTCTTAGCTGTATGCTGTCAAACTTAAAAAAACGAAAATGTGCGCGGACCGTTTGTGACAAAGCTACATGTGAAAACCATGGCAGTGAGTCCGATTGCCACACGCAGCTGATCATACGCTTCCTGTCTGTCAGGCAGAACGGTGCTGTGTCCTGCTCCTTGTTGCAGATGTTGATGCTCCTGCTATTATCACTCTCGCTGGTGGTGTCATGGTCCTGCAGATGAGTGTGCATGAATGCGTTAGGTTACACAATGCAAGCTGTGCTGATCTTCGAAGAGAACTCTTGACCACGCCGTGCAGCACTTGACATCTTTGCAGACAGCTCATGTAATCATTCAGGAGCCTGGTATGGCCACCCAGCTAGGTATGCAGTCCCGCCGAGATGTAAGCAAAGATGGATCTGGCATCAGGGATTTTGAGCACGACACCCCATGGTGAGAGTGGTCCACCACATCTGAATTTCACGCACACCATCACCTGGAAGTCAATGCTGTACACTGAAATCTTCGAACAAGCTAGACATTGCGTCCCCAAATATGTGAAACTGTGGAAGCTGCAAGTCCAACTGAAACCTAGTTTCACGTATGATTGCAAAATATGCTCAGTACAAAACCAATCATTAGTACCAAAATGAACTGTTTCCATAATAGCTACAGGCACTTGATTGATTACTTGATCGCAGATTTTTCGAACTGATGGCCACAAATATTTTCATATTAGAGCCTTTTCATATTAAGTAAAAAAAAACCACAACAAAATATGTGTAGAGAAGGGCACAAGTTTTATTGTTTATTACTACCTTGAGTTTTTTAGTATATGCAAGCCTTTGCATTTTGCACCTATCAAAATGAGGCTGCACTGTGGTCAGTAAGAGAAATCTTAAGCCACTGAACAGCACTACATGTCATCCACACCTATCTCTGCTGTCATCTAAAAACTACAAGTCATGATTCATTTTTATTTTTATAAGCAGTTCTATTTACACTGTTCGTCCTTGCTCAATAAACTATGTATAAATGCAATCGAACATCACTAGCTGTATGGAATCTTACTCCAGGTAAACACGTTGACGATTCATGCCTGCCACAAAACACTAAGCACGTGCTCACCAGTTTGACGATTTCCATGCGGGCAATACAGGATAATGGAGATATTCCACAGAAATGGGTCAAGGATGGATCCCACACAGACTTCTTGTGTGCTGGTACCTTCAGCGGCAGGAAGAGCACACCTGTAAAAAAAATGTACAAGACCCATATATTTGTTTTCCGCGTGCCCTTACAGAAATAATTAAAGGTAATATTTTTCCCCCTCTTGCGGTCATTTACACGTGAGTGCTATATAACTGATGCTGTAACACTGCTATGGAAATTTCAGCTTGAGTAGCGAAATCATCTTTGTGTGCTTCATACGTAATGCTTTAGCCGGGTTATATTATTCTTTTTATCTTTCACGCATTCTTTTTTCACACTTAAGGGAACGACTGTGTGCTGCACATACTCATTTGCCTGTTTTGAAGTCATTGTCAACCTTCATGCAAAAGGAATGAGAATGATGCTGCACAAGCTGTCACCGCTATAGCTTTTAGCTTTCGTTTAAATTACATTAATGATGCTTGAGGCGCCACGTTGTACCTTTCCCGACAGACGTTTACGCGGTCTTGCTGACACCGCTGTGGTCAGATAGTGCGCCAGTGCACATGGATGTCTCGTCAAGAAGCCCTACACTTTCCTGGAGTTTGTTGCTGGGCCACGTGAACAACTGTCGTGTCATCCATTCATCGCGCGCGCAAAGCCCATCCGTTCATCGACGTTCACTAATGGCGATCGCACCTCAGAGCTCGACAGTGTGGCACTGCCTCTCACCGCACTGCAACCTTGAATAACCACACCATACGCATAGTCTGGTGATTGCACAGAGGAGCTGTAAGTCAGAGACAACTCGAAAGCATCGTGGTGCTATAGAAAGTCGCTCTCGTCTCGCAGTTCTAGGCTTTAACAAGCTGTAAATAAATGCAACAATCACCAAAACTCATCAAAAGCCACCGCCGGCGCCGCCATTACCACGTTACATTAACCGCACAGACCGATGATCTCACTACGAGCGAAGGGTTTGCAACGGGAGAGCAGTTAGCGCCCCGATGCGGCTGCACATTTAAGCTTTGGCTAAAAACGCTCTGATCTCGTGCTTATTTCACAAGTACCCTTATAACACCATTTCATTGTATTGTGCAAACAAAACAAGACTTTTATAAGCTTAGTTTTGGCTTCAAATAAACACATGTCAAACTGCGGCGACCTAACGTCGTATTTATCAGCGTTGCATGCACTCATTTGCATAATTCGGGTACCTTTGGATGGGCGAAATTATAGTGGTGAATTGCAGCCACTTTTAGCAATCACGGCACATCGTAAAAATTATGAAACGTCAGTTTGACATCACTCCAAAATGAGTGCGTACCACGTGTTACACGTGACATTGTTCCAACCAATCAGATTTCAGGAAGGTGCGATTCTCAATGTGCATCTATTTTCTCTAAATTGGCAAGTCGAGCGCATGTGTTCTCACACGTATCATCCGTACCTTTTTTCCTTTATAATCACTTATATTTACTAGCCGGGCACGAAGAATAGCGCTGCTGAAAATGTTTTTTCAATGGTACGTCAATTTGACGTCAGCGCGAAAAGTGCTTATGCAACAGACGATGATTGACACCCACTTTGCCCTGCATTGTCGCTGACTGACACTTCTGACAGCCAATCAGAGCGGCGACATGGCGCCGACCGGCGAACGTGAATATCGAGGATAGACCCCGAGGTGGCGAAAACCTTATGCTCCCTACTAAATGCAAGTGATTCGGGAACTGCCTCGTTAGACACCGACCGCAACCCGATAGGTTTTTGCAGTGCTCGCATCGCAACCAGACACTGATAACACGACAATAATGGCAGCGAAATCAAAGCGCGTCAGGCCAAGGACGTAAGACCGCTCTCTTTCCCTATGCGGTCTACAGCCGGTGCTGCCAGCCAACCCGCCCTGAGCAAGTTGAGATAAGTGGAAAGCTTGAATGGGGCGCTCCAGTGGCAAAACGGTGAATGAACGTCAAAGAAAACGCACGCAAAGCTATTGCAAACCGGAAGAGCGCGCCTATCGCTGATGGCGACAGGCAGACGTATTAAAGTGGGCCTTTCGTCACGCGCTCCACTGTTCGCATTTCCTTTGACGCTGACAGTACAAGGATAAAATGAGGAAAAAAGTCAGTCTGAGGCCTGCACATGCTTTGCTGCTGCCGCAAGCACATCAGCATGCATTTGTACACGCAGCCTTTTTGGGCACTACCTGATATAGGAAGCAATTAGCATCCCAAAATTCACAGCGTCATCACCTTCTTTGTGCAATATTTTTGAAAGAACATTAATTTCTTCATAATATACCTTTTTTCGCTTCCTTTTTTGCGATGCCGCTGGGGCAAGCAGCACATTCCAAAACTAAGGGCTGGAGTCTGCATCGCTGTAGTTGTGGAGCCTCCCTGCTGTCTCCTCCAGCACCAATGTCTGTGCAGCTGCATCTTCTGCCTAGATATTTGAAAAAATCTCCAGTGGTGTTCCAGCCCTCCCATTGGTACAGTCATCGGCTGGCAGCGGCTCGAGGTTACCTCAAGTCCTGAAAAGATACAAGGAAGCAAAAGTGTCCAACACTGAAGTAAACAACATGCATGCCTCCTGCTTCCTGGGAGTACAAGTTTGTGGTGACCAACCGAACAGCATCTTCATGCTGTCCCAATTCATAGCTATATCTGTATCATGCAATATATATGCCAGTTCTTGAGCTACTGCAGTGTAAAGGAGCAAGTATGGAAATGCGCATAAAGGCTTTAAGTGATAAAGGCCACTCACAGATTAATGATGAAAAAATGTTTACACCACTGTCCAGCATCTTGTACGTTGAAAAGTACAGCTCGGCATACTTAAGGACAGCCAGTGACTGTGTTTCTCAAAAGAGCAGTCGCTCATATAAAACCATTTGGTACCAGCGTCGTTTTTTTATGTTGTCAGCCTATCAAAAGGTGGCACATACACTGGGGGATTGGTCAAGAATCAAGTGGCCATTCACCTGTACTCAGTTAAAAAAATAAAACCACGCGGGACCGCAACACCGGTGGAAGTTAAAAAAATAAAACCACGCGGGACCGCAACACCGGTGGATTCGACTTCAATGAACAGAAATGGAATAAGAGTAGAGCAGCGTCGTTGTTGTTATTGTAGTCGTTGGCCTCAAACATTGCTTGCACATACCCGCTGCGGGGGAGTGACCAAAACACAGGCCATCAAAACAATCTTCATCGTCTTCTGCTGTAGCAGCGCTCTTGGTTGTGGGGTGTTGGGCCTTACATAGCCTCCGGAACGTATCCCGGAGTTCTTCCAGTGGGCCTTCACGTCAGAAACTGCGAAGTAGAAAGTGTACTTTCAACCACTCAAGCGTGCGCTAACAGGCATTGTTTCGTGCATTAATTACACTTAGGAAGCAATGATTATAGTTAAAATCCAGACATTTCATGTAGTTCAGTGCCGTAAGGCGCTTGTCCCACGTCCATGCGCTGTTCTCAGTCGTGTTCACGATCCACAAACTACTCTAACTCCAGGCTGTCAAGTTCAATGCCATCCAAAGCTCGCACATACATTCATATTTCACGCAATGCGAGCTGCCGAAAGACTTTATATCTTCGCATTCCGCTGAGCATCATGAAGCAAACACACTGACAACGTTCCAATCAGGAATATCAATAAATATAGACACGTAATCATGCAGGATCAATAAACCTCAGCGCACAACGTTTACACGAAAGAACCGAAAATGATAGCGGAAGGTTTGGGACTCACCGTGGACCCGATGGACGCTGCGATGCGGCGACAGGCGACATTCCTTCGGTGCTGCGACTTATAGTGCGTTTACGACATATCCCACAGAACCTTTTTCTATTTAACTTCATTAACTAGCATTTCATTAAATGCATGCATATCTGCTATGTGGTGAGGGATGCGTCAGCTGCTACTCCACTGAAAGCCCACTAAAAAAACGACTTTCGCGCGCAAAACGCATCGGAAGTTACGCACCCGCAAGACCTGCCGTCATTGGCTATAGTCTCGCACGGCACTTCCGTGCGGTGGGTGAAATTTTCTACAAATCCAGAAACTGCGTGACGTGATGAGCGACAGTGCTGCGGCGGCCCTCAGCCCACCGAGTGGCCATCGCGCGACGTGTCATTGCGAATTGTTGCCCTTCCCTTACGGCGGGGTTCAGGTGTCCAACGATATATGAGACAGATACTGCGCCATTTCCTTTCTCCAAAAACCAAATATTATTATTACTGTCTCATGCGGTTAGCGCTTTAATGTTGGTCTGAAGACAGTGTAGGCATTATTTCACGGTGAGATATGTTTTAGCTTTTTAGAGAGGTAAACAGTCACATCATTAGAAATATTGAGTCTAAATGTGCGTTCTACAGCGCCGTCAACTGTTAAAAAAATATGCAGCTATGATGCTTGTTAAAGTTAAAAGCCCAGATCCAGTTACACTGAGCACATTACATATCTGCAGGTGTAAGCTTCTGCACTTCAAGCTTGCTACAGGGTGCTTCACACCTTTCATTTTGTCACGAGTTTATTTGGCTGCCTCGACGGTTCTGGATTGACTAGCATGTCAGAAAGCTAAAAGGCAATCAGGCTGGATTTCTTACTGTATAAGCAGCAGTGCCGCACAGTGTGTGTGTTTGTGAATGGACAAGAGTTTTTTCCTGAAATTTGTTATGTGGCTCATGGAATCTTCTTGTTACAGAATAAATTAATTCAGTTCTGCGTTTCACAGGAAAGTGAGCACTATATATACACACTTGGTGTTTCAGGAAATGCTTATTTTCAAAAATATGCTTTTTGGGTTAGAAATATGGGTTTGCGGCATAGTATTATCAGTGTTCGCGGACACCGGAAAGCCGGTGAATTGTATTTAGTAAGCTCGTTAACTCATTTCTGCTAAGTAACTTTATAATTTTCACAGTTAAGCAACTGGTTGCAATTAAAAATTTCTACCCGGTGGTTAGTAGTAGCCATATCAGTATTTAAAATTTACAAAACACGGTTACCCTCGCCGCTGTGAATCGACAAAATTTGTGTGCATCGCGCAAACATATATTGCGCTTTTGAAAGCATACAGGCAAACGAACCCCACCAGTGCATTTAACTTGTTGAAAAAGCCAAATTTTGCCAAGCCACAGCACCAAGGATAATCGCTTTTTCGAAATTTTAAAAACTGACAAGTTTACTACTAAAGATCGGCTGGGTGATTCCACGATAGATTAAACTGCCCAAATATTTCAAATTTTTAATTTTTTCGATTAGTTGACATATGAGCAGACTTTTCAGTAGGCCAACAGTGAATTTAATTTTGTGAAAATGCTTATATTAAAAATGACATCGTGACAGCGGAAGCGTTTTCTAGCACAGCTCAATTTTCTAAATTTGCAATAACGTAAAAATCTCGATATGATAGCTATGATGGATGTATTTTTCGTGATAAATGTACAGGTGAGAAGGAATATGTCAGGCTTATTTCTGCCATGGTTAAGAAGTTGCCGCTTACTAGAAAACAATTTCAAAAACTACATGCCTCAAGTGAAGCTACTTTAAAGAATTTGTTTTTCTCCGTAAATATCAAGCACGTCTTCAAATTTACACAATGCATTTTACATAAGTTGTCCATAAGTTGTAGATTGCACATAAGTTGAGGGAATGCCTACTTCAGCATAACTGTAACCAATCCAGCATATCACCGCATAACCAATGAAAAGAAATTAACAGTGCCCAAAAACAACTTGTAAATTTAAATAAAACGCGAATTACAAAAGAAAATTAGACATGGTATGCCTGGATTGGAAAGAAAAAAAACGAGAGCCTGGGGACGCACTCTCCGTGATAGATGCACCCTACAGAACGAAAATTTTATACAAAGAAAACTGAGAGCAAGAGCCATAGAAAAAAAAAGAAGTCCAGTCCGGACCGCACCAAGACAAGGTATACACTGATGCTGCGGTGGGAATCCACCACCTCAAAGCGTCGGTGGGCGTAGATACGACTGGAAAATGCAAAAGAGACATGATAGCCGAGGGCCTATCAATCACAGAAGCAGAGGAGCTTGTACTCGCGCGAGCACTCACCACTACCAAATCGAAAGTCATCACTAGCGACAACAGAAACACGGTGATGGACTACTCTAAAGGAAAAATCGGGAAGAAAGCGGCCGAAGTAATAGAAGATGCAATTAAAGACAGACTTGTTAGAATAACTTAAACCCCAGAAAAATCGGCAAGAAAGCGGTCGAAGTAATAGACGATGAAATTATAGACAGACTTTCTAGAATATCATGGACCCCAGCACATACTTAGGATCCAGGCAGTGACACCGCAGACAGAACATCTCGTCTAGTATTATCAAGACGAGCGCTCTACTACCATGGCGCAAGAATGATAGTGGACGAGGAATACTCTCTTCCAAGGGAGAAGTTCAAGCAAAGGAGGATAGAACAAGGCTGCCCGTTGCAGGCAGTAAGGGGATAAGCTACAGAGAGCGCGAGATTCTAAGAAGACTGCCGGCGAGAAACCACCCCTCCCCAAGATGGAGGGCATAGGCCTAACCCAAAAAGAAGAAAAGTCACTTAGCGAGGAAGAGAAATTCAAATTTTGCGGAGGAGTGGCCGACATGGATCACATGATCAGAAAATGCGAAGAAGCTCGAGGAGGCAGCAAGTATGAAGATAATAGAGTGTGGAATGAAGCATTAAGCCCAGATTCCAGGGTGCAAAAGAAACTGACCCAACTGGCAGCTGCAGCATCAATTAAATTTGAGTGTTATTCTAGTAGTAAATAAACCCCCTACTCTTCGCCAAGAGGCCTGCGTGCCGTGCCGGAGAGGGCGGGTAGGGGTACCGGATGAAACAATAAAGTTATTATGAGCTGAACAGAACTTTTCTTTACATGCATTCCAACGGGTTGCACTCCCAGTTGTTACCCACAATCAGCAACAGCGGCGCTACCGAATCCTGTTTACGTCACTGATCAGCGTTTTTACACAAAAAAATAGAAAGGGTTTCAGTCTTGGAGGTATATGGGGAAAATTTATAGCAGTGGAATGAGTGTTTGTTGCTTCCGCCTCCGCCCCCTCATTTAGGCGCTCCTGCAGATGCTCAAGCAGCTACAAGTTTGAGCTTGGAAAATATTGCTGTAAAGAATATGGTGCAACATTTTCTTTCGTAATGATTCCAGCCTCCTTCTAGAGACTTGTTTCAGGAGTTTAAAGAAAAATTGGGATAGATTTTTTCCTTTGATTTTTGAAGACCAGTGCTGTAAAAAAATATCAAATTTAGGACACCACTTGCACTTTCCTGTAAAAATAAAAATGAAGGTCGGTACAAATTTTCAGCACCTCAGTGCTTATCCCTTGTGCATATTTGAAGAATATGTACTTTATATTTGAGGAGAAAAATTTTTTATACATTGCCTCATTTAGACTTCTGCCGTTCTCAAAATTTATTTTCTAGTAAGCGACAGCTTCTGCACAAGGGCGGCAATAAACCTGACATGTTTTTCCTTTCCTGTACTTTTAGCACGCAAAATATATCCACCATGGCTTTCATATTTTGATTCCTACGTCCTTGCAAACTCGTGAAATGAAGCCCTGCGTGAAAACGCTGCTTGGAATCACCCTAATAAATATTGGTAAACCAGAGCAGTACTTGAGACTATTCACCAGGTTACTAGTGCCTGCCAACACTGCTAATAATAGGCTGTAAAAGCCAGCATTTTACCGCAAAAAAGTTGTTTTTAATTTACTTAGTGTTCCGGTATATATATATATATATATATATATATATATATATATATATATATATATATATATATATATATATATATATATATATATATATATATATATATATATATATATATATATATATATATATAGAGAGAGAGAGAGAGAGAGAGAGAGAGAGAGAGACAAACAAATGAAATGAGGGGCTCGTTTGACAAGCATATTAAGGAAACCAACAGTCACCGAAACCAAGGTGCATAGGGGAATGTTTTCTATTGTTTTTAATTCCTAGTGCCAATCAATTGCTTTTGAAGGAAATTACTTATAAAGCAGCAGAAAAAACAACCATGCCGCCGGTGGGATCCGAACCCACGATCTCCGAATACCGCGTCCGGTGCTCTTACCAACTCAGCTACCGCGAAGGCTGTCCAATCTGCTGCTCTAATGAGTATTTATGTTCGGCGTGTAAACGAACCTTGAGAGTGTTCGCCAGCGCCTACCTCATCTGTAGCGGAGGACGTAGCACGTCCTGTACTACCGCGAGTGTGACGTGGGACATCATCTATCGGTGAGGGCCGAAACTGTGCGAGAACCCTCTTTGCTGCCTATGGAATCAATACTGCCAGAACCGAGAGAACGAGAGAGAAGTTGTTGCCAGGAAGAAAGAAAAGGAAAGTGCACAGGCCTGCTCACAGGCTCAAGCCGAGCCACAATAGCTACCACTTGCAGATAGTAGGAGAGTTGAAAGATGGGATAGAAAGACAGGATAGTAAAGACGCGCTAAAAACAATGCCGATCCCGGAGGCAATGCAATACCGGGCCAACCGGTGGCGGGAGTGAAGCATCCGTCAAGCTCTCCGCCACATTTCCAAAATTAAGTCCAATTGGACCAGTAACAGATACTCTACGGGGGACGAAACCCTCGTTAAGCTATTAACAGACAAGGCACAGGAAATGAGCGGCTCGTTTCCTCATTTCCTTTGCTTTGCTGCCAATATATATATATATATATATATATATATATTAGCAGACAAGGCAAATGAAGTGAGGGGCTCGTTTGACAAACATATTAAGGAAGCCAACAGTCACCTAAATCAAGGTGCATAGCGGAATGTTTCTTTTTTTTAATATCTAGTGCCAATCAGTTAGTTTTTTAAACATAGAATTACTTATAAAGCAGCAGAAAAAACAACCATGCCGCCGGTGAGATCCGAACCCACGACCTCCGAATATCGCGTCCGGTGCTCTTACCAACTGAGCTACGGCGACGCAGTCCAATCTGTTGCTTTTGTGGGTATTTATGTTTCGCGTGTACGCGAACCTTGAGAGTGTTCACCAGCGCCACCCTCGTCCATAGCGGTGGACGTAGCACGTCCTGTAATACCGCAAGTGTGACCTAGAACGTCATCTAATAGGGGGGGGGGGGCGGAAACTGTTGCGAGAGCCCTCTTATGCTACCTAAGGCAGCAAGACTGCTAGAACCGAGACCCCCGTTAAGCTATTAGCAGACAAGGCAAATGAAGTAGGGGGCTCGTTTGACAAACATATTAAGGAAACCAAGAGTCACCGAAATCAAGGTGCATAGGAGAATGTTTCTTTTTTTAATATCTAAAGCCAATGAATTAGTTTTCTTTAAAGAAGATTACTGATAAAGCAGCAGAAAAAACAACCATGCCGCCGGTGGGATCCGAACCCACGACCTCCGAATATCGCGTCCGGTGCTCTTACCAACTGAGCTACGGCGACGGCTGTCCAATCTGCTGCTTTCGTGGGTATTTACGTTTTGCGTGTAAGCGAACCTTGAGAGTGTTCACCAGCGCCGCCCTCGTCCATAGCGGTGGACGTAGCCGTCCTGTAATACCGCAAGCGTGACGTAGAACGTCATCTAACGGCGGGGGCGGAAACTGTGCGAGAGCCCTCTTATGCTACCTATGGCATCAAGACTGCCAGAACCGAGACCCCCGTTAAGCTATTAGCAGACAAGGCAAATGAAGTGAGGGGCTCGTTTGACAAACATATTAAGGAAGCCAACAGTCACCGAAATCACGGTGCATTGGGGAATGTTTCTTTTTTTAATACCGTGCGGTACGTTTCCCTTACTGAGCTTGTTGTGATCACTATGATTGACAGAGACGAAGAGTGCCCGATGATCTGTGAAGTAGCCTGCAGTGGTCTCAATTTTGTAGATACATAATTTTGATGTGGTAGAGCCTCTTTAGTATACAAGCTCTATAGTAGTACCCCATTGTGTAGTCTGGACGTGAGTTTCCGAAGCTAAATTAAACTCAAACTTTTCTTACATACGCTGACTAAGCGAGTCCTGTTTCCTGTTTAAATCACCCAAAGTCCCACACAACTGTGAAACCATGCCGTAAGCTGGTATGCACGTGGCAACCATATCAGTCGTATGCTTGACAGATATATTCCCGGTGCCACGTAGACTCCTTGGATGATAATGCCGCTTTCCAGAAGCCGAACACAGCAGGCTTCGTCATTATTCACCGCGATCGAAGAGCGATGTCTGACAGCGGTGATACCTTTTTCACGTACGCACAGTACCATTTGCTGTTATGGAACAACGTACACACAGACTCGAGCGTTCTTCTTTGGTTCAAGCCAACTGCCAAGCGACTACCTAAGGATCGGAATAGTTTATCTTCTCTTGTCTATACCGCCGTTTACCAGCGCCTAGACTCTCCTCTGCATGCATGTCAAACGTTGGGATGCAGCAGCCAACTACATCTCCGCTTTTTATGCGCAATCCTCCGCATGCGACGCGGGGTTCGGATGGCAAAGCAGCGTGCGGCGAGGCGGCGACGAAGAACGCGGCGTACCTGTGGGGACTCTCTGGTTACCATGGCATCTGCGCATGTGCACGACTGCTCATCCGCGTGCCGTCACGCTCGGCTTTGACGGTGGAGCGGGCGCGCGGCCCCGGCGAAGCGCACGCCGCTCTTTGCTCCTTTTCGGTTGCCATGGTAACGGCGCATGCGCACAACTTGCCTATCCCATGCACCGCGAAATTCTTGACTGGTAGCCCAGTGTAGCTCTCGCTACAAAGCACACGCGCAAAGCACTTTGCACACAGCAGCTGGGGTGGGGCGCCTAGATGTTAACCGTAACCCTCCCAGTTGGCGGTTGAAAGAATGCTTGATCGCGAGAGGTTGGTCACCGAATGAACTTCATCTGCGGCGTATTGCTGCAGTGGCGCGAGTCTGCCACAACGTTGTCAGCGCTAATGCATGCAGCCCACATCATTCTCTACCCGCCGCCACGTACCTCAAAGCGCGATTGATGCGTCCACTGTCCCATGGAGCTAGTCCTGCGAATTCCTTTCCTGAAAATAATCGGAGTCTACAGCGTTGACAATGCTAACGGCAATGAACGCTAAGAACGCCGACGGTCTATAGCTTCCGTGCCGCGTTTCTGCTAAAAATTTGTGACTGCCAAACATGTAATGGAGGACCCCCGAGGCGGCTTTGAGCAAAGGAAATGGCGTACTAACTGTTTCGCATATATCAGTGGACACGCTAACGGCGCCGTAAGGGATTTTACCTTTTACCTTTACGTTACGCGCCGCGGTGGCTCACTGGCTAGAGCGCTCGGCTACTGATCCGGAGTTGCCGAGTTCGAACCCGACAGCAGCTGCGTTTCGATGGAGGCGAAACGCTAAGGCACCCGTGTGTTGTTTTCTTTCTCTCTCTCAATCTCACCCTCTCCTTTTGCTAAAATGTCATTTTTCAATTACCCTAGACCCGCCGCGGTGGCTCAGTGGTTAGGGCGCTCGACTACTGATCCGGAGTTCCCGGGTTCGAACCCGACCGCGGCGGCTGCGTTTTTATGGAGGAAAAACGCTAAGACGCCCGTGTGCTGTGCGATGTCAGTGCACGTTAAAGATCCCCAGGTGGTCGAAATTATTCCGGAGGCCTCCACTACGGCACCTCTTCTTCCTTTCTACTTTAACTACCTCCTTTATTCTTTTCCCTTACGGCGCGGTTCAGGTGTCCAACGATATATGAGACAGATACTGCGCCATTTCCTTTCCCCAAAAACCAATTATTATTATTATTAATTACCCTAGAGAAGACCACAAAAATGAAGAATTGGTTTTGAGGAAAGGAACTGGTGCAGTAACAGTGTCACGTGTCTTGTGGACACCCGAACCGCGCAATAAGAAAGAGATAAAGGAGGGAGTGAAAGAAGAAAGGAAGAAATAGGTGCCGCGGAAGAGACCACCTGGGGATCTTAATGTACACTGACATCGCACAGCACGCGGGCGCCATTGCGTTTGTAGTATTAAGTGCTTTTATTAAAAAAAGTTCGGCTGAGGCTCAGCTAAAGTGTTAAGCCTGGATATCTCGAAGCGAAAAGCTTCGTGGCGATGCTCGTGGTTTAGCCTGCGGTTTCGTACGTGGGGTTACAATTTGGGTATACCTTTCTAGCTTTTCCAAAATGTGTTGTCTTAGGTATACAAAGCTTGTACAATCGTTATACAATGCTTTTAAAATCTCTGTATTTCTTCTTCTTCAATGGACACAATGTATTGCGCTTTCCCGTATAGCCGTAAATGTGGCCCGGTTATCAGAGTACTAGAGCAGTAGCAAGCGGCTAAGAGCCGCTTTGGAGCGTCTTGTCGTAGTTGTTTAGCGAGACGCTCCTCTCGTTGCTCGGGTGTTTCGGTTGCTCGTTTAGCTCTGGTCTTTTCATCCTTTCTTCGAGACCGCTCGACGCCTCCCGAAGTACAGTCTTCGCTCACCTTGCCACTCTCAATTGACGCAGCCAAACGGCGCGATTCAGCGTCCCACTCGTGATTTCGGCGTTTCAGCCGCTTGTCTAGCCTTGCACTTTTCATATCTTCGCTGCTTTGGAACCAACTCCCACGATACCACTTCTGGGTCTTCTTCTCCTTCCATGGCGAAAGGTCAGACGACGGAGTCAGCGCGCGGTGGCTACGACGGCTGCGGCAGCAGCTACAACGTGTGCTCCGCGTGACGTCACTCGGTTTCGCGCATGCGCAGCTGTGGCAAAGCCCTAGTGTGGCTCACGCGAAGCCCGATGTTGACGAGCCTAGTTAAGCTTTTCGCTTCAATAATAAAATGAAAAGTTGTGGTGGTAAAACTTCACTGGATGCACTGGGCCGGGTTTTGGAGGAGAGCGGAGGTTTACTTGCCTGGGTGGTAGTCCTCATTCCGGGACACCATTGGCGGTAGCCGCTGCCCGCGCTCTTTGGACCAGAGCCCTCTGGGACTCCAGGTACATACAGCAGGGCAAGGTGCCTTCCCGTCATCTTTCGTTGGCTGATTAACTCTCGTTATTTACGGATTTTTCTGGTGGGTCCATACCATATGTTATGCGTCTGCCCACATCTCACAAATTTTACAGTACCCCAAAAAACTTGGGTCTATGTGTTTTTGAATCGCAGGGTTTAGAAACGACCCCGTTTGGAGCCTTCTTAGGTGTCGTTCCTCAGTTCTATCCAAGTCCTTGGTAGGCTCTGGGAACGTCTGAATACGGAGGCGCAGATATGTGGCTATGTCCGTATATGTGGTAAGTGGATTCGGCACAGGAGTGCCGACAGAGTCTGGGAATTCCGTGGAACTCGGAGGGAGATACTCTTGGGCGACTGTGTGAGCAGCCTTGTTCCTTTCTATTCCCTGGTGTCCGGGCACCCATACCAATTTGTCTTGTTCCCTGCATTGAGCTATGTTGTGCGTTTGTTAAAATTCTGCTGCAAGCAGCGCTATTTTCCTCTTATGTAATATCGGCAGTCGTGTCGACAATCAGAAATTATATGAGTGGCGTCGGAGGGAGTGGCAGCAAGCGCTATCGCCACTTCCTCGGCTAGCGCAGCTTTACTAGCTTTCACCAGGAGTCCATCCACCTGCTTTCCCTCGTGTATGACCCCGACAGTGCAGATGCCCTCTTGCGTAGGGCCCGCCGCGTCTACATAATGCGTGCCATTTGTGTTGCCATAATACTTCTGTGGCGCTCTAGGTCTGGCTTCTCTACTACCTTGATTGTGCTCGGGAAGCATGTTTTTTTGGTGTTGATTTAACTAGTCGATTATCTCTGCAGTCCATGGGAATGTCTCCTCTGTCATCTGTTGTTGGCGGCAGCGCTATGTGCAGATCCTCGAGGGCTCGTCTACTAACTTAAGTCGTTGATGACCGTATTCTCTTGGGAATGTCCCCTCTTTCATCTGTTGTTGGCGGCAGCGCTATGTGCAGATCCTCGAGGGCTCTTCTACTAACTTTCGTCGTTGATGAACACTATTCTCTTGCGAATGTCCCCTCTGTCAGTTGTTTTTGGCGGCAGCGCTATGTGTAGATCCTCGAGCGCTCGTCTACTAAAGTTCGTCGTTGACCGCATTCTCTTGGGAATGTCCCCTCTGTCATCAGTTGTTGGCGGCAGCGCTAAGTGTAGATCTTCGAGGGCTCCTCTACAAACTTTCGTCGTTGATGACCGCATTCTCTTGCGAATGTCCCCTCTATCATCAGTAGTTGGCGGGAGCGCTACGTGCAGATCCTCGAGGGCTCGTCTAATAACTTTCGTCGTTGATGACCGCATTCTCTTGGGAATGTCTCCTTTGTCATCTGTTGTCGGCGGCAGCGCTATGTGCAGATCTTCGAGGGCTCCTCTACTAACTTTCGTCGTTGATGACCGCATTCTCTAGCGAATGTCCCCTCTGTCATGTGTTGTTGGCGCCAGCGCAATGTGCAGATCCTCGAGGGTTTGTCTACTAACTTTCGTCGTTAATAACCGCATTCTCTTGGGAATGTCCCCTCTGTCATCAGTTGTTGGCGGGAGCGCTATGTGCAGATCCTCGAGGGCTCGTCTACTAACTTTCGTCGTTGATGACCGCATTCACTTGGGAATGTCCGCTCTGGCATCTGTTGTTGGCGGCAGCGCTATGTGCAGATCCTCGAGGGCTCGTCTACTAACTTTCGTCGTTGATGACCGCATTCTCTTGGGAATGTCCCCTCTGTCATCAGTTGTTGGCGGGAGCGCTATGTGCAGATCCTCGAGGGCTCGTCTACTAACTTTCGTCGTTGATGACCGCATTCTCTTGGGAATGTCCGCTCTTTCATCTGTTGTTGGCGGCAGCGCTATGTGCAGATCCTCGAGGGCTCGTCTACTAACTTTCGTCGTTGATGACCGCATTCTCTTGGGATTGTCCCCTCTGTCATCAGTTGTTGGCGGCAGCGCTATGTGCAGATCCTCGAGGGCTCGTCTACTAACTTTCGTCGTTGATGACCGCATTCTCTTGGGAATGTCCCCCTCTGTCATCAGTTGTTGGCGGCAGCGCTATGTGCAGATCCTCGAGGGCTCGTCTACTAACTTTCGTCGTTGATGAACACCATTCTCTTGCGAATGTCCCCTCTGTCAGTTGTTTTTGGCGGCAGCGCTATGTGTAGATCCTCGAGGGCTCGTCTACTAAAGTTCGTCGTTGATGACCGCATTCTCTTGGGAATGTCCCCTCTGTCATCAGTTGTTGGCGGCAGCGCTAAGTGCAGATCTTCGAGGGCTCCTCTACAAACTTTCGTCGTTGATGACCGCATTCTCTTGCGAATGTCCCCTCTATCATCAGTAGTTGGCGGGAGCGCTACGTGCAGATCCTCGAGGGCTCGTCTAATAACTTTCGTCGTTGATGACCGCATTCTCTTGGGAATGTCTCCTTTGTCATCTGTTGTCGGCGGCAGCGCTATGTGCAGATCTTCGAGGGCTCCTCTACTAACTTTCGTCGTTGATGACCGCATTCTCTTGCGAATGTCCCCTCTGTCATCTGTTGTTGGCGGCAGCGCAATGTGCAGATCCTCGAGGGCTCGTCTACTAACTTTCGTCGTTGATAACCGCATTCTCTTGGGAATGTCCCCTCTGTCATCAGTTGTTGGCGGGAGCGCTATGTGCAGATCCTCGAGGGCTCGTCTACTAACTTTCGTCGTTGATGACCGCATTCACTTGGGAATGTCCGCTCTGGCATCTGTTGTTGGCGGCAGCGCTATGTGCAGATCCTCGAGGGCTCGTCTACTAACTTTCGTCGTTGATGACCGCATTCTCTTGGGAATGTCCCCTCTGTCATCAGTTGTTGGCGGGAGCGCTATGTGCAGATCCTCGAGGGCTCGTCTACTAACTTTCGTCGTTGATGACCGCATTCTCTTGGGAATGTCCGCTCTGGCATCTGTTGTTGGCGGCAGCGCTATGTGCAGATCCTCGAGGGCTCGTCTACTAACTTTCGTCGTTGATGAACACCATTCTCTTGCGAATGTCCCCTCTGTCAGTTGTTTTTGGCGGCAGCGCTATGTGTAGATCCTCGAGGGCTCGTCTACTAAAGTTCGTCGTTGACCGCATTCTCTTGGGAATGTCCCCTCTGTCATTAGTTGTTGGCGGCAGCGCTAAGTGCAGATCTTCGAGGGCTCCTCTACAAACTTTCGTCGTTGATGACCGCATTCTCTTGCGAATGTCCCCTCTATCATCAGTAGTTGGCGGGAGCGCTACGTGCAGATCCTCGAGGGCTCGTCTAATAACTTTCGTCGTTGATGACCGCATTCTCTTGGGAATGTCTCCTTTGTCATCTGTTGTCGGCGGCAGCGCTATGTGCAGATCTTCGAGGGCTCCTCTACTAACTTTCGTCGTTGATGACCGCATTCTCTTGCGAATGTCCCCTCTGTCATCTGTTGTTGGCGGCAGCGCAATGTGCAGATCCTCGAGGGTTCGTCTACTAACTTTCGTCGTTGATAACCGCATTCTCTTGGGAATGTCCCCTCTGTCATCAGTTGTTGGCGGGAGCGCTATGTGCAGATCCTCGAGGGCTCGTGTACTAACCTTCGTCGTTGATGACCGCATTCACTTGGGAATGTCCGCTCTGGCATCTGTTGTTGGCGGCAGCGCTATGTGCAGATCCTCGAGGGCTCGTCTACTAACTTTCGTCGTTGATGACCGCATTCTCTTGGGAATGTCCCCTCTGTCATCAGTTGTTGGCGGCAGCGCTATGTGCAGATCCTCGAGGGCTCGTCTACTAACTTTCGTCGTTGATAACCGCATTCTCTTGGGAATGTCCCCTCTGTCATCAGTTGTTGGCGGGAGCGCTATGTGCAGATCCTCGAGGGCTCGTCTACTAACTTTCGTCGTTGATGACCGCATTCACTTGGGAATGTCCGCTCTGGCATCTGTTGTTGGCGGCAGCGCTATGTGCAGATCCTCGAGGGCTCGTCTACTAACTTTCGTCGTTGATGACCGCATTCTCTTGGGAATGTCCCCTCTGTCATCAGTTGTTGGCGGCAGCGCTATGTGCAGATCCTCGAGGGCTCGTCTACTAACTTTCGTCGTTGATGACCGCATTCTCTTGGGAATGTCCCCTCTGTCATCAGTTGTTGGCGGGAGCGCTATGTGCAGATCCTCGAGGGCTCGTCTACTAACTTTCGTCGTTGATGACCGCATTCTCTTGGGAATGTCCGCTCTGGCATCTGTTGTTGGCGGCAGCGCTATGTGCAGATCCTCGAGCGCTCGTCTACTAACTTACGTCGTTGATGACCGCATTCTCTTGGGAATGTCCGCTCTGGCATCTGTTGTTGGCGGCAGCGCTATGTGCAGATCCTCGAGGGCTCGTCTACTAACTTACGTCGTTGATGACCGCATTCTCTTGGGAATGTCCCCTCTGTCATCAGTTGTTGGCGGCAGCGCTATGTGCAGATCCTCGAGGGCTCGTCTACTAACTTTCGTCGTTGATGACCGCATTCTTTTGGGAATGTTCCCTCTGTCATCAGTTGTTGGCGGCAGCGCTATGTGCAGATCCTCGAGCGCTCGTCTACTAACTTAAGTCGTTGATGACCGTATTCTCTTGGGAATGTCCCCTCTGTCATCAGTTGTTGGCGGCAGCGCTATGTGCAGATCCTCGAGGGCTCGTCTACTAACTTTCGTCGTTGATGAACACCATTCTCTTGCGAATGTCCCCTCTGTCAGTTGTTTTTGGCGGCAGCGCTATGTGTAGATCCTCGAGGGCTCGTCTACTAAAGTTCGTCGTTGATGACCGCATTCTCTTGGGAATGTCCCCTCTGTCATCAGTTGTTGGCGGCAGCGCTAAGTGCAGATCTTCGAGGGCTCCTCTACAAACTTTCGTCGTTGATGACCGCATTCTCTTGCGAATGTCCCCTCTATCATCAGTAGTTGGCGGGAGCGCTACGTGCAGATCCTCGAGGGCTCGTCTAATAACTTTCGTCGTTGATGACCGCATTCTCTTGGGAATGTCTCCTTTGTCATCTGTTGTCGGCGGCAGCGCTATGTGCAGATCTTCGAGGGCTCCTCTACTAACTTTCGTCGTTGATGACCGCATTCTCTTGCGAATGTCCCCTCTGTCATCTGTTGTTGGCGGCAGCGCAATGTGCAGATCCTCGAGGGTTCGTCTACTAACTTTCGTCGTTGATAACCGCATTCTCTTGGGAATGTCCCCTCGGTCATCAGTTGTTGGCGGGAGCGCTATGTGCAGATCCTCGAGGGCTCGTCTACTAACTTTCGTCGTTGATGACCGCATTCACTTGGGAATGTCCGCTCTGGCATCTGTTGTTGGCGGTAGCGCTATGTGCAGATCCTCGAGGGCTCGTCTACTAACTTTCGTCGTTGATGACCGCATTCTCCTGGGAATGTCCCCTCTGTCATCAGTTGTTGGCGGGAGCGCTATGTGCAGATCCTCGAGGGCTCGTCTACTAACTTTCGTCGTTGATGACCGCATTCTCTTGGGAATGTCCGCTCTGGCATCTGTTGTTGGCGGCAGCGCTATGTGCAGATCCTCGAGCGCTCGTCTACTAACTTAAGTCGTTGATGACCGTATTCTCTTGGGAATGTCCCCTCTTTCATCTGTTGTTGGCGGCAGCGCTATGTGCAGATCCTCGAGGGCTCGTCGACTAACTTTCGTCGTTGATGAACACCATTCTCTTGCGAATGTCCCCTCTGTCAGTTGTTTTTGGCGGCAGCGCTATGTGTAGATCCTCGAGGGCTCGTCTACTAAAGTTCGTCGTTGACCGCATTCTCTTGGGAATGTCCCCTCTGTCATCAGTTGTTGGCGGCAGCGCTAAGTGCAGATCTTCGAGGGCTCCTCTACAAACTTTCGTCGTTGATGACCGCATTCTCTTGCGAATGTCCCCTCTATCATCAGTAGTTGGCGGGAGCGCTACGTGCAGATCCTCGAGGGCTCGTCTAATAACTTTCGTCGTTGATGACCGCATTCTCTTGGGAATGTCTCCTTTGTCATCTGTTGTCGGCGGCAGCGCTATGTGCAGATCTTCGAGGGCTCCTCTACTAACTTTCGTCGTTGATGACCGCATTCTCTTGCGAATGTCCCCTCTGTCATCTGTTGTTGGCGGCAGCGCAATGTGCAGATCCTCGAGGGTTCGTCTACTAACTTTCGTCGTTGATAACCGCATTCTCTTGGGAATGTCCCCTCTGTCATCAGTTGTTGGCGGGAGCGCTATGTGCAGATCCTCGAGGGCTCGTCTACTAACTTTCGTCGTTGATGACCGCATTCACTTGGGAATGTCCGCTCTGGCATCTGTTGTTGGCGGCAGCGCTATGTGCAGATCCTCGAGGGCTCGTCTACTAACTTTCGTCGTTGATGACCGCATTCTCTTGGGAATGTCCCCTCTGTCATCAGTTGTTGGCGGCAGCGCTATGTGCAGATCCTCGAGGGCTCGTCTACTAACTTTCGTCGTTGATAACCGCATTCTCTTGGGAATGTCCCCTCTGTCATCAGTTGTTGGCGGGAGCGCTATGTGCAGATCCTCGAGGGCTCGTCTACTAACTTTCGTCGTTGATGACCGCATTCACTTGGGAATGTCCGCTCTGGCATCTGTTGTTGGCGGCAGCGCTATGTGCAGATCCTCGAGGGCTCGTCTACTAACTTTCGTCGTTGATGACCGCATTCTCTTGGGAATGTCCCCTCTGTCATCAGTTGTTGGCGGCAGCGCTATGTGCAGATCCTGGAGAGCTCGTCTACTAACTTTCGTCGTTGATGACCGCATTCTCTTGGGAATGTCCCCTCTGTCATCAGTTATTGGCGGGAGCACTATGTGCAGATCCTCGAGGGCTCGTCTACTAACTTTCGTCGTTGATGACCGCATTCTCTTGGGAATGTCCGCTCTGGCATCTGTTGTTGGCGGCAGCGCTATGTGCAGATCCTCGAGCGCTCGTCTACTAACTTAAGTCGTTGATGACCGTATTCTCTTGGGAATGTCCCCTCTGTCATCAGTTGTTGGCGGCAGCGCTATGTGCAGATCCTCGAGGGCTCGTCTACTAACTTTCGTCGTTGATGACCGCATTCTCTTGGGAATGTCCGCTCTGGCATCTGTTGTTGGCGGCAGCGCTAGGTGCAGATCCTCGAGCGCTCGTCTACTAACTTAAGTCGTTGATGACCGTATTCTCTTGGGAATGTCCCCTCTGTCATCAGTTGTTGGCGGCAGCGCTATGTGCAGATCCTCGAGGGCTCGTCTACTAACTTTCGTCGTTGATGACCGCATTCTCTTGGGAATGTCCGCTCTGGCATCTGTTGTTGGCGGCAGCGCTATGTGCAGATCCTCGAGCGCTCGTCTACTAACTTAAGTCGTTGATGACCGTATTCTCTTGGGAATGTCCCCTCTGTCATCAGTTGTTGGCGGCAGCGCTATGTGCAGATCCTCGAGGGCTCGTCTACTAACTTTCGTCGTTGATGACCGCATTCTCTTGGGAATGTCCCCTCTGTCATCAGTTGTTGGCGGGAGCGCTATGTGCAGATCCTCGAGGGCTCGTCTACTAACTTTCGTCGTTGATGACCGCATTCTCTTGGGAATGTCCGCTCTGGCATCTGTTGTTGGCGGCAGCGCTATGTGCAGATCCTCGAGCGCTCGTCTACTAACTTAAGTCGTTGATGACCGTATTCTCTTGGGAATGTCCCCTCTGTCATCAGTTGTTGGCGGCAGCGCTATGTGCAGATCCTCGAGGGCTCGTCTACTAACTTTCGTCGTTGATGACCGCATTCTCTTGGGAATGTCCGCTCTGGCATCTGTTGTTGGCGGCAGCGCTATGTGCAGATCCTCGAGCGCTCGTCTACTAACTTAAGTCGTTGATGACCGTATTCTCTTGGGAATGTCCCCTCTGTCATCAGTTGTTGGCGGGAGCGCTATGTGCAGATCCTCGAGGGCTCGTCTACTAACTTTCGTCGTTGATGACCGCATTCTCTTGGGAATGTCCCCTCTTTCATCTGTTGTTGGCGGCAGCGCTATGTGCAGATCCTCGAGGGCTCGTCTACTAACTTTCGTCGTTGATGAACACCATTCTCTTGCGAATGTCCTCTCTGTCAGTTGTTTTTGGCGGCAGTGCTATGTGTAGATCCTCGAGGGCTCGTCTACTAAAGTTCGTCGTTGACCGCATTCTCTTGGGAATGTCCCCTCTGTCATCAGTTGTTGGCGGCAGCGCTAAGTGCAGATCTTCGAGCGCTCGTCTACTAACTTAAGTCGTTGATGACCGTATTCTCTTGGGAATGTCCCCTCTGTCATCAGTTGTTGGCGGCAGCGCTATGTGCAGATCCTCGAGGGCTCGTCTACTAACTTTCGTCGTTGATGACCGCATTCTCTTGGGAATGTCCCCTCTGTCATCAGTTGTTGGCGGGAGCGCTATGTGCAGATCCTCGAGGGCTCGTCTACTAACTTTCGTCGTTGATGACCGCATTCTCTTGGGAATGTCCGCTCTGGCATCTGTTGTTGGCGGCAGCGCTATGTGCAGATCCTCGAGGGCTCGTCTACTAACTTAAGTCGTTGATGACCGTATTCTCTTGGGAATGTCCCCTCTGTCATCAGTTGTTGGCGGCAGCGCTATGTGCAGATCCTCGAGGGCTCGTCTACTAACTTTCGTCGTTGATGACCGCATTCTCTTGGGAATGTCCCCTCTTTCATCTGTTGTTGGCGGCAGCGCTATGTGCAGATCCTCGAGGGCTCGTCTACTAGCTTTCGTCGTTGATGAACACCATTCTCTTGCGAATGTCCTCTCTGTCAGTTGTTTTTGGCGGCAGCGCTATGTGTAGATCCTCGAGGGCTCGTCTACTAAAGTTCGTCGTTGACCGCATTCTCTTGGGAATGTCCGCTCTGGCATCTGTTGTTGGCGGCAGCGCTATGTGCAGATCCTCGAGCGCTCGTCTACTAACTTAAGTCGTTGATGACCGTATTCTCTTGGGAATGTCCCCTCTGTCATCAGTTGTTGGCGGCAGCGCTATGTGCAGATCCTCGAGGGCTCGTCTACTAACTTTCGTCGTTGATGACCGCATTCTCTTGGGAATGTCCCCTCTGTCATCAGTTGTTGGCGGGAGCGCTATGTGCAGATCCTCGAGGGCTCGTCTACTAACTTTCGTCGTTGATGACCGCATTCTCTTGGGAATGTCCGCTCTGGCATCTGTTGTTGGCGGCAGCGCTATGTGCAGATCCTCGAGGGCTCGTCTACTAACTTAAGTCGTTGATGACCGTATTCTCTTGGGAATGTCCCCTCTGTCATCAGTTGTTGGCGGCAGCGCTATGTGCAGATCCTCGAGGGCTCGTCTACTAACTTTCGTCGTTGATGACCGCATTCTCTTGGGAATGTCCGCTCTGGCATCTGTTGTTGGCGGGAGCGCTATGTGCAGATCCTCGAGGGCTCGTCTACTAACTTAAGTCGTTGATGACCGTATTCTCTTGGGAATGTCCGCTCTGGCATCTGTTGTTGGCGGCAGCGCTATGTGCAGATCCTCGAGCGCTCGTCTACTAACTTAAGTCGTTGATGACCGCATTCTCTTGGGAATGTCCCCTCTGTCATCAGTTGTTGGCGGCAGCGCTCTGTGCAGATCCTCGAGGGCTCGTCTACTAACTTTCGTCGTTGATGACCGCATTCTCTTGGGAATGTCCCCTCTGTCATCAGTTGTTGGCGGGAGCGCTATGTGCAGATCCTCGAGGGCTCGTCTACTAACTTTCGTCGTTGATGACCGCATTCTCTTGGGAATGTCCGCTCTGGCATCTGTTGTTGGCGGCAGCGCTATGTGCAGATCCTCGAGGGCTCGTCTACTAACTTAAGTCGTTGATGACCGTATTCTCTTGGGAATGTCCCCTCTGTCATCAGTTGTTGGCGGCAGCGCTATGTGCAGATCCTCGAGGGCTCGTCTACTAACTTTCGTCGTTGATGACCGCATTCTCTTGGGAATGTCCCCTCTGTCATCAGTTGTTGGCGGGAGCGCTATGTGCAGATCCTCGAGGGCTCGTCTACTAACTTTCGTCGTTGATGACCGCATTCTCTTGGGAATGTCCGCTCTGGCATCTGTTGTTGGCGGCAGCGCTATGTGCAGATCCTCGAGCGCTCGTCTACTAACTTAAGTCGTTGATGACCGTATTCTCTTGGGAATGTCCCCTCTGTCATCAGTTGTTGGCGGCAGCGCTATGTGCAGATCCTCGAGGGCTCGTCTACTAACTTTCGTCGTTGATGACCGCATTCTCTTGGGAATGTCCGCTCTGGCATCTGTTGTTGGCGGCAGCGCTATGTGCAGATCCTCGAGCGCTCGTCTACTAACTTAAGTCGTTGATGACCGTATTCTCTTGGGAATGTCCCCTCTGTCATCAGTTGTTGGCGGGAGCGCTATGTGCAGATCCTCGAAGGCTCGTCTACTAACTTTCGTCGTTGATGACCGCATTCTCTTGGGAATGTCCCCTCTTTCATCTGTTGTTGGCGGCAGCGCTATGTGCAGATCCTCGAGGGCTCGTCTACTAACTTTCGTCGTTGATGAACACCATTCTCTTGCGAATGTCCTCTCTGTCAGTTGTTTTTGGCGGCAACGCTATGTGTAGATCCTCGAGGGCTCGTCTACTAAAGTTCGTCGTTGACCGCATTCTCTTGGGAATGTCCCCTCTGTCATCAGTTGTTGGCGGCAGCGCTAAGTGCAGATCTTCGAGGGCTCCTCTACAAACTTTCGTCGTTGATGACCGCATTCTCTTGCGAATGTCCCCTCTATCATCAGTAGTTGGCGGGAGCGCTACGTGCAGATCCTCGAGGGCTCGTCTAATAACTTTCGTCGTTGATGACCGCATTCTCTTGGGAATGTCTCCTTTGTCATCTGTTGTCGGCGGCAGCGCTATGTGCAGATCTTCGAGGGCTCCTCTACTAACTTTCGTCGTTGATGACCGCATTCTCTTGAGAATGTCCCCTCTGTCATCTGTTGTTGGCGGCAGCGCAATGTGCAGATCCTCGAGGGTTCGTCTACTAACTTTCGTCGTTGATAACCGCGTTCTCTTGGGAATGTCCCCTCTGTCATCAGTTGTTGGCGGGAGCGCTATGTGCAGATCCTCGAGGGCTCGTCTACTAACTTTCGTCGTTGATGACCGCATTCACTTGGGAATGTCCGCTCTGGCATCTGTTGTTGGCGGCAGCGCTATGTGCAGATCCTCGAGGGCTCGTCTACTAACTTTCGTCGTTGATGACCGCATTCTCTTGGGAATGTCCCCTCTGTCATCAGTTGTTGGCGGCAGCGCTATGTGCAGATCCTCGAGGGCTCGTCTACTAACTTTCGTCGTTGATGACCGCATTCTCTTGGGAATGTCCCCTCTGTCATTGTTTGTTGGCGGGAGCGCTATGTGCAGATCCTCGAGGGCTCGTCTACTAACTTTCGTCGTTGATGACCGCATTCTCTTGGGAATGTCCGCTCTGGCATCTGTTGTTGGCGGCAGCGCTATGTGCAGATCCTCGAGCGCTCGTCTACTAACTTTCGTCGTTGATGACCGCATTCTCATGGGAATGTTCCCTCTGTCATCTGTTGTTGGCGGCAGTGCTGGGTGCAGATTCTTGAGGGCTCGTCTACTAACTTTCGTCGTTGATGACCACATTCTTTGGCTTGTTTGGTGAGCATCGAGTAGTTCTTCCATCGTGTTATGCATTTCTAGGTGCCGAAGGCGATCAGTGGACGTCTTGGAGGGGAGTCCAAGTGCCTCCTTGAAGAATAATTTTGACCATATTGAGATTTTTAACGCGCGCTGATATAGCACAGTTCACAGGCCCATTTTGCGTGACTGTGACAGAAGGAAGATTGGAAACGAAAAAAATGAAAATTGGTTTTTGGGAAAATGAAACGGGTGCATTTTCTGTCTCACATCTCAGCGGACACCTGAACCGCGCCGTGAGAGATAGAGGAGGGAGCGAAAGAAGAAAGGCATAAAGAGGCGCTGCAGTGGAGGGCTCCGACGATAATTTCGATCAATTGGGATCTTCAGCGTGCACTGACATCGCACAGCACACGGACGCCCTTGCGTTTCACCTCCATTCAAACGCTGCCGCCGCGGTCGAGTTGAAGCACGGGTGCTCCTGCCCACTGGCTCGAGGAGAGCCAAAATCGCTGCCACGTGCAGACAGAGGAGAGTTGATAGAAACGTAAGAGGAAAGATTTAGAGAGGAGAAACGCGTCGGAAACCGCATCCGCCGAACTAGAGAGTTCGGCTACTGATCCGGAGTTGCCGGGTTCGAACCCGACCACGGCGGCTGCGTTTTTATGGAGGCAAAAAGCTAAGGCACTCGTGTGCTGTGCGACGTCAGTGCACGTTAAAGATCCCAAGGTGGTCGAAATTATTCCTCCCGCCGCGGTGGCTCAATGGTTAAGGCGTCCGGCGACTGAACCGGAGTTCCCGGGTTCGAACCCAACCGCGGTGGCTGCGTTTCTATGGAGGCGAAATGCAAAAAGCGCCCGTCTGTTGTGCGATGCAAGTGCACGTTAAAGATCCCCAGGTGGTCGAAATTATTCCGGAGCCCGCCACTACGGCACCTATTTCTTCTTTTCTTCACTTCGTCCCTGCTTTATCCTTTCCCTTTCGGCGCGGTTGAAGGGTCTGCCGACATGTGAGACAGATACGGCGCCGCCATTTCCTTTAATAATTGTTTTTTTTGGGAAACGAAATGGCGCAGTATCTGTCTCATATATCGTTGGACACCTACCGCGCCGTAATGGAAGGGATAGAGGAGGGAGTGAAAGAAGAAAGGAAGAAATAGGTGCCGTAGTGGAGGGCTCTGGAATTATTTCGACCACCTTGGGATCTTTAATGTGCACTGACATCGCACAGCACACGGGTGCCTTAGCGTTTTCCCCCATAAAAAACGCAGCCGCCGCGGTCGGGTTCGAACCCGGGAACTCCGGATTTCCTTTCCCTCAAAACCAATTTTCAAGCAAATGCTGTACTGGCCGCGAATTTGCGATTTCGCCGTGGCGGGTTCCGAGTAGGCATATGGCATCAAAACTCGCGCCTAAGAATAAAGAAGAACAAGTCGCGAGAATCGTGCGAAGAGTCAGCAGTAAAAAAAGGGCGGATGAGAGAACAGGATACCCTAAGTCTTAAAGACAGTCTCGTCATGAGCAGGGTAACGTACAATCTCGCCTACTACGAACGAACTAAACAAGCAAGAGACTCTACAAATCGACACCATACTACGCACAGCGTACAAAACGGTGCTCAAAGTTCCAATGTCGCTACAAACCTCGAAGCTAATGGCAATGTGAGTACCGAGCACCTTCGACGAACTACGAGAAGCGCAACGTAGTGCACAACTATATCGATTCAAATTCAAATTCAAATTCAAATTCAAATTCAAATTTATTTGCCACCATGGTACAGATGATGGCGGGGACCCGTAGTAAAAGCTGCCGTTTGACAGCTTGACAAGGCCACGGGCCCCCACTTTGACAGCAATACAGTAAAGAAATAAAGAAAATACAATACAATACAATAAAGAAAATAAAAAAATACATATAGCAGAGCTGTTATCCGGTTACAGTAGTCAGCATAAAATCAACAGCATTGTCCTGGCTGGAAAGAAAACTTACAATGATGGTGAAAGAAAGAAGAATTAGGTAGACAAATCACAGAAAAAAGGTTAGGTGTAGTGTAAAAAAAAAAATACTCGAACAGTTTGTGGCGTGTTGTGTTTTGGAGATCAATATCGTTTTGTGCGAGTTTGTTAAGAAGTCGTGGTAGTTTATTTTCTAATGTTTGATTACCATAGAAAGTTCTGTATGTTTTTACGTTCCATTGTGCTATATTTCTTGTGCTGTACATTGCATCTCGTTTTTCTAAACCAGCTAATTTTGATAGAAAAGATATGTTCTTCAACACCTCGTTTTTCACACACTTGCTCAGACGATAGTCATAAAGCTTAGTAATTGGTAGTAAGTTATACTTTAAGAAAAGTGCGGCCGTATGGTAGGTATGCGAAACATTTTCAACAATTCTTAGAAATTTTTTCTGTAACAAGTGTAGTTTCTGAAGATTGCCTGCTGTTGTTGCACCCCAGGTTAAATGGCAATAGCTGAAATGAGATTGTATCAATGAATTATATAGCATTAGCATTACATTTCGCGGCAGTATCTCACGGTTCTTGTAAAGAAGACCAATAACACGTGAACATTTATTTGTTACAAAGCTAACATGATCACCCCATGACATTCTTTCATTAAATAATATACCTAATGTTTTAAATGAAGGCACAACTTCTAAGGGTACGGACTGCAGGAATATGTTCTTAGTGAGACAGACCTTCTTGTTTCTACCTCTGAAAACAACGACTTTAGTCTTTGCTGTGTTAATCCGCAACGCATTTCTGCTACTCCACCTATTGAAGAAATTAGGGCCACCCCTGGGCACACAAAAAGAGAAGGAGCAGATTAATAGTGAAGACAGAAACAACATCCGGGTAAGACCCAAACGCAGACACATGGACCCCAATCTACACCATGAAAGACGACAAGCCAGAGTCTAAGCACTCAGCAGGGAGTTCACCAACAATTCCAACGTAGTCTACACGGACGCAACAAAGTGCCGATACCAAAGATAAACGACCGCCGTTGCAGCAGACGAAGGAGGGAAAGAAATAACCACCGCAACGATAAATAACCCAAGCATAGATGCAGCTGATGAGGCCGACATTGCTCTGGCAATATTGCACGGCAACGCAACAGGACAGAACGTCACTATAGTGACGGACTCTAAACAAGCATTCAGAAACTACACAAGAGGCAGGATTGACAGCATCACCAATCATATTCTGCTCACGACGAGAAGAGACATAAACACTAAACATAGTATGGGTTCCGGTGCATGACGGGGTGAGGGGCAACGTGGCAGCAGACGAGTTAGTTCGAGAGTACGTCAACTGAGCAGACTCAACCCTTTGCTCCACGGGCACCTTTGACCATGTTGCCCCCACGTACTCAGACATACTCGATCATTACAGGGGTCAGCGGAAACGCTACCTAGCCCCACACAAAAGACTATCCAAAGAGGAGGCGGTAGACTGGCTCAGACTACAAAGCGGTACCTATTCGCCCCAGCACAAACTACACAAGATTTTCCGGACACAATATAATAATATTAATAATAATATAGTAACAACAATAATAATAACGCCTTTATTTTCTATCATTGGGATGAGGGAGGCAGGGAGAAAAGGACGGACAATCGGCTTGACGAGGCTACCCCCCCCCCCCCATAAATAATAATAAAGGTAGAAAAGGGCATTAGCAGAACAGTGTAGCGTGCACAGAAAATAAAAGTGCACTCGACGACAGATTCATGGAATGTCAGCACAAGAT
Source organism: Amblyomma americanum (assembly GCA_030143305.2). Taxonomy (NCBI): domain Eukaryota; kingdom Metazoa; phylum Arthropoda; class Arachnida; order Ixodida; family Ixodidae; genus Amblyomma; species Amblyomma americanum. The sequence continues at coordinate 28,333 of JARKHS020005034.1, read as the reverse complement.
TCAAAGCATCAAAAATGACGATATTTGCATGAAACAGGCGCACAAATTTCGTTCGTCAAAAAAGAAAGAAACAACCGAGGTTACAATTTACGCGAGAAAAATAATAATAATAATAATTGGTATTTTGGGGGAAAGGAAATGGCGCAGTATCTGTCTCATATATCGTTGGACACCTGAACCGCGCCGTAAGGGAAGGGATAAAGGAGGGAGTGAAAGAAGAAAGGAAGAGGTGCCGTAGTGGAGGGCTCCGGAATAATTTTGACCACCTGGGGATCTTTAACGAAAAAGAGAAAAAACAAAATGGAGCGATTATTGTTTCCACTAGCAGCAAAATAGTGAGAAAAGGTGTAACTTCAGAGCCACGAACGCATGTCCAACTTTCGCACTCGGAAAGAGAACGCAACGCTACAACTGCCACTTTTCAGGCTACAACATGCAGATCAAATAGAAAAAGAACGAAGAATCACAATCGCGGCAAAATAACACAAAAACATTGGTTTGGTTTATGGGGGTTTAACGTCCCAAAGCGACTCAGGCTAAGAGAGACGCCGTAGTGAAGGGCTCCGGAATTTTCGACCACCTGGGGTTCTTTAACGTGCACTGACATCGCACAGTACACGGGCCCTATAATTTCGCCTCCATCGAAATTCGACCGCCACGGCCGGGATCGAACCCGCGTCTTTCGGGCCGGCAGCCGAGTGCCGTAACCACTGAGCCACCGCGGCGGCCAAGGAATAGAAAAAAAAACATTGACTACTATAACCTATCAAAAGCATATCGAAATAGGTTCAGCCGAAGATGAAACTAATCTGATATCAGCTTTCGATTCTCGCTGGAGTTGAAGACCATGTTTATGTTGTGAATTCAACAAGAGTGGAAGGTGATATGGTATCAACTGTTGTCTATAATTTGTCCGACATAACACTTTATTCCATATATGTTGGTTACGGGCGGAATACTGCGCGAATTTTCTCTGTAAGGAAGCCAGCTCGTTCAAAAAATCTGCATTGTTTTTAATTTCAATTTTATAGGCCAACGCTAAGACGTATGCGTACATATCGTATATGGTCATTATGTTAAGTATCTGAAAGAGCGGTAGAAATGAATGGTCATAAGGAACGTTAGAAATATTTCTTAGCATTTTTTCTACAATCTATATATTTTATGCATGTTACTTGGGGTTGTTCCGAAGACCAAGTGACAATATTTTAAGTGCGAGTAGAACAATGCATTGTATAACAGTTTTAACCTTGGTAAGGAAAATATGTTTGTTTATATTTATCAAGCCAACGACTCGTGACAACTTGTGTATAGCATGATCCACTTGGGCATCCCATGGCATCTGTTCCGTGAAGACGACACCAGGTATTTTAAAAGAGCTTATAATTTCGATTGTTGAATTATTATGGCGGACATCTTCCGTGATGAATAGATTTCTATTTTTCGGGCGAAAGATAATAGCTTTGTTTTTACTAGTATTTAATTGTAACTGGTTTCGTTTAGACTATTCTTCGAAGCTTATGAGGGCTATGTTTGCCTGGTTAATTAGTTGATTGGGTGGTGGCAGAAAATAGTAACGTCGTGTCGTCTGCATAAATAACAAATTTGGCTACGTCAACAATGTCGAAAATATCATTGACATATGTATTTAAAAAAAGCCCCGAGGATGCTGCCTTGAGGCACACCAGGAAAGTTTGGCTTTATATCAGAAAAAAGAGTGCCGAGCCGATCAAACTATTTACGGTTATCCAGATCTGACTTTAAGAGTGAGAGGGGGTTCCACGGAAGCCGTATATCTCCAGGTTTTTCAAGAGTGTATCATAGTTTACGCAATCAAATGCTTTTTGAGAAGTCAACATAAAGTCCTAAAGCTAGTTGTTTTTCTTTGAAGGCTTTCAGGATGAACTCTTTTTGCGTCAGTAGGGCAAGTGCTGTTTATCGATGTTTCCGGAAGACAAATTGTGGAGAGTTCTTTATACGATGCTTATTGCTAAACTTGACATTCTATTTAGTATTATCCTTCCCAATCCTTTAGAAAAAATGGGCAGCACTGATATGGGTCTGTAGTTTGTTATATCGTTTTTGTTTCCTTTTTTGTGCAAAGCTCTCACTTTAGCTAGCTGCATTCGCTTTCGGAATTTCCCCTGTGACAAGCAGAGGTTGAAAATGTGGCCAAGACATGATGATATTGAGTCCAGCGCCTACATTACTGGCTTGATTTTCAGACCATCAGCATCGGCACTAGCACTAGTGTTTAATCCTACAAAGACTGAAACTTCTTCAGCGTCAGTCACAGGACTCAAAAAAAGGGATTTGTCATTCGCTGCTTGCGTATAATTGAAAGAGTAGTTGCCAATATTAGGCAAGCTTGACTTTACAAAATTGTCATTGAACGTATTAGCTAAAGAAGTTGCAGTTAGCTACCCATTTTTCAATATATTTTTCATTGGCTGACTCTGGCTGGAACCGCGATTTATTATCTGGCTGAGCTTTTTCCATGACACGTCAGTTCTGTTTCCACAAGAAAAGAATTAATGATAGAAGTATCGTTCTCTCGCGGGTCTAATTACTTTTGCGAATTTGTTTCGAAAAGACTTGTATGGCTTCAGGATGTGAAGGTCACATGTCTTCAGGAATTGTTTGTAGAAGTTATCTTTAGCGTTCATCCTACTGAATAACTCAGGCGTAATCCAAGGTTTACGAATTTTTTTCGGCTTCGAATAACCTTATACGGGAAACTCATTGAGTAAACTTCTAAAAATTGATCTAGAAACAAATTGCAAGCAGAATCTCCGTTCGTTTCCTGAAAATTTTTTCCCTACTTGTATCGTGCATTTTTACTCCAGAATGTGTTTAAAGTGGTGCAGACGAATGTCCGTGGTGCCAGAGAAAACCTACACGACAGCATGGCACGTGGACCTGCCCTAAGGCATATTTATAGCCTAAAATACACCACCGGTGTGTGACGCAGTGAGAGCTCTTGCTGGTCAGCCAAGACGAGGAAACGCAACGATTCCTCGTACCCCGAGCCACGCTCGCTGCAGTCAAGTGCGGCATCCTGAACCGAGGATCGACCACGGCGCCCAGTGATTCGTAAGAGTAAGCAAAATTTCCAATATGTCGCCATTAATGCTTTTTCCATCCATCTATCCATCGCCGAGCAGCCTAACCGGTCTGGCCGGGTTGTCGGCAGCTAACGCACTCAGCGCGAAATAGAGACGGGCTCCAAGTCTCCGCCAGTGCTGTCAGGGCTCACCGAAGCCGCCGAACGCGTGGGCGGTCAAGCGCAGTTGGAGTATAGAGGGTCTCGCTTTGACCGACGTAACGTCGCCGTGCCGCGCGCGCGCACGCTTTACGCCGGAGTGTAAACGCGCCTTAAGAGAGCCTGCGCTTAACCGCTCACCAACGTATTCGGTGGCGGTATCTATGGGAGCCACTGAAACCCCCCTAACTCTCACTCAGTAGAAAAAACTGTACCAAGGCTCGGAATCGAACCAGGGCCTATGGCGCTTGAGGTGGAGATGCTCCCACTCCGCCACGACGGCTCAAGCGTCAACCATGAATACAGGCGCATCTAGTGAATGCACTCTTCCGATGCAGACGTCTCCGCGCTTTCGCTACGTATATCCTGGCCTAGCAGAGATAGGCCATCAGCAATTTTTAATTTAAAATTGGCGGTGTCGTATCGAAAGCCCTCGGGCCACCTCCAGCTGACCATGCCTAAGGACGGTTACATTCTGCGTTGAACTGCGGATGGGCCGTGAGCTCCGGCTTCTCGCCTGATGCGCTGCGGCCTTCGGGTCGTCGTTCTAAGGTTTTTATTGCTAAAACACTTAAACCCACACCCGCATGATTTGAGCGGTGTGTTTGCAGCCTCTAAAACAGCGAGTTCAATTGGCTCACTCTGCCAGTGGATGCCTAAACTGGCATTTGAGGTGCGCAGTGATGGTGTCCACCTGAAAAAATACGTGCTATCGCACAATATTTTGCGTTTACTAAAGCCAATCGCCAGTCACTTTTCTCCGTCAATGACGCGACTCTCGTGGCGCCGGAAGATGCCGTGCTGGCGGACCAGTGCGATGCAGCAGACGCCGCCGTCTGGGCTAAGGGCGTGGATGTGTCTGATGACTACCTCCCGGGAGCCAGTCGTGGGGCCACTCGGGACGCTTCGGGCGCCATAGAGGAAGACGGCCTCTCTTCGAACCGAACTAGATGCAGCGCCTTCGAGAACTTGCTGGGCAGTGCAATCAGGATGCCGGCCTACGTCATAGCACCTCTCACCAAACAGAAGAACCGCGTCCGGTTGCACGCGTGGATTCATATTGTCAACCTGGTGGCGCACATTGCTCCCAAGTGCGCGGACTTTCAGCCGGTCATCCGCGACGTCCAGGGCCATGCAAAAATCTTGCGGGCCAAGTGGAAGCATACCAGCCTGATAACGCAGCTGTTTGGGACCGACTCGCACGTCGTGCCTCGACTGGTCGTCTGAAGGCCCCAGCCGCCGCGCCACCCCAGCCGTATTTCATGGACGCCATCCACACGGACTTCTCTGAATAGGGCCAGGCTGCTGTCCCACGTGGCTCAGCGTCGGTCTCATACAAGACATGGATTTAGAGATTGACTCGCCTCCGCCATGAGCACGGCTATGTGCATTTCCTCAAGCCCACGGCGATAAAAAACTCTCCGCATGCGATATGTTACGAAAGCCCTTAAGGCCAACATCGGCCCAGACGCTACGGGTATAAGGTTCTAGCCGACGGTCGCGCATCAGTAGACAACCTCTGGGCCAGGGGCTGAGGCGAACGCTGTCACCAATGCGGCGATGATGGTGCGGCCACGTGCGACTAAGAATGTCGTTCCGGACGCCCTACCCGATGATCTCCTGTGGCACATTATTGCGCGCAACTAGGGCGTCGACCTGAGCCTCAAATCCATGGTCATCTTATGTACTTTCAAAGAGTGCTCAAGCAGCAAGGTCCACGTGCTCCTGGTAGCGACCGACGTCATTGCGCGCATCATGCCGCGTGGCCATGTAACCACTCGGAAGACGTCGCTGCGTGTCGGGAAGGACTTCCAGGTGCTCACGTGCATGTTTTCCGCGTCGTAAGCCCATTGGCGCGGAGGGCGTCGCTTGCAGGCCGACTCCATTCGCGTCCAAATGCGCGGGCGCCCACTATACCAAGACCTGCACGATTCAGGTGCGTGATCCGTCCGTATGCTTCGCGTAGTGGCGCAGGGTGGGCCGACCGTCTCCCAAACCTCACAGGCGATTTCTCGTGTTTCATTTTCGCGGTTCCCGTGAGCGATTACGGCCCCAAACTGCGTGTCTGAGCGTAGGTGCAAATGGAGAACCACGACTTCCTTTCTTGTTTTGCTCGGTCGGCTGTTGACGTCGTGCCTTCGGGCACCGTAGCTGTGCCCGCAGCGTTCCTTTTTTTCTTCATCTGAGAAATGCCGAAAGCTGGCGCGTCGCTTTATAAAACGAGAGTTGTTGAGCGCCCGTTTCTTGGTTTCACGTCGTCGCCGTCCTATTAAAATATGTCGTAGCCGTCGGCGTAACCGGTGCGTGCATTGCCATGGGAACCATGTAGGAGTGCGGTAGCCCTGAGAAGAACGGTGTAATGTCAGGGGACGAATGCGCAACCAGTGGGTCATTACACCGGCGCCCTCTGGAGGGTGGTTGCCACGGAAGGAGGACGTATGGAACGAGTCTAAAAAGGCGCAACTGTTGGGTAGTTGCACTGGGAACCAGCTGTGAGAAGTTAATCTGGAAAGAGGAGGATAAGGCGAGAACTGGAAAGTAGGTACCACGACAACCATACAGAGAATGGTTATCGTAAAAGAAGGGGTAATAAGGTAAGAACAACGGGTATTAGCACGGTCATGCACTCGCACCCTCGGAACTCTGCCAGCAGTCGATACTACCGCGAGGTTGAGAGGAAATCTAGTCGCTGCTGTGACCAGGTGAAAACTGTATTAAAAAAATTTGTTTCCTTGTTCTCCCCTTAACAAGATGCTTGTCAGTGGCCTTGGGTCAAATGTGGCCCTCTGCCTCTCGACACGAGAGCTTCCCCTGCTCGGCGAGCTTTCCCATAGATCAACTGGCCTTGGACGCCTTTTCTCGGGGTGGCATCAGCAGCCTTTCCGTTATGCTCGTCGCTAAGGTGAACAACTCATATGCAGTGAAGACTGGTTGCAGGGCATCTCACTTCCTTTCAAGATTATTTCTGACGATTGACAGTTCGGTCGAGGAGTTACCACTGTACACACACATGCGTACTGTGGGACCATGCCTCTATCATGAATTTGCTGTGGTATCCCTCCTTGGAAACCACCAGATGAGCGCTTTCATTCCCCAACACTTTGCATGCTCTGAGCGTCTTGTACGGGTGGTCCATTCTCCTCTAAGGCCTTCGATGACGCTTGAGTGACTCTCCCTTGCTGGGGTGATTTCCGCCCATGGATGCACTAGTGTGGTTAAGTGTGTGAAATCACCAAGTGTGTCAGTTATTGCCACTTTTTCCGGAACCACGTGTTCATCTGAAATGGACGTGTGGTCTCTGTGCTTTATGGTGGATCAATATTCCTCATGGCCGCTGAAATTCCTCTGTTGTAGGATTGACGACTGTCCGCAGTGACTGCAAATCAAGTTCCGGGTGCTGTGCGCACAGTGCAAGTCATCCCCGTGAAGACTTCTGTGAAAAAAAAAAGATGTCTTGTTTGTGCAATGGTGGCCACTCTTCAACTTATTTCAGCTGTCCTGCGAGGCCTGGGGAAATACAAGGGATGGAAATATTTAATGAGAACCGTTGCTGTAGGCACGAGACCATTGCGATTGCTAAGGAAAACACGTATAGCTGCTTTAGTGTGGCAGCGCAGCACACTACTCTGGCGGACTGTGACCTGTCTAAAAGAAAAGTCGCGACGATAGAGAAGGCTATGGCAATTTCACGAAACATTTGGTGAAATCTGTAACTACATGCAATATCTCATGTCATTCTGTCACAGATCTTCTCATTAATGTTAAATCCAAAGCCTCTCCTATGTCGTCTATTTATCCTGCTGCAGCTCCCGCTCAGAGTGTGCACAGGTCTCCTGTTTCTACAGACAAACCTGGAAAGAGCGCCCGTCAACTTGTGTCTCGGGCTTCACACCAGGTGCACCTGTTCAGTGTATCGTGATGGTGGTGCATGACGCACGAGCCCAAAAACATAACCAATTTTCCTAGTACGACCCTGGATTTTCTAGCCCGCAGTCTGAAATATAAAGGATAGGGTATGCGCAAACGTTAAGCCCAATATTTTGGAAGCCGCAGTTGGTGCAGCAGCTCTTTCCAGAGAATAGCGTCTCTGAGAGTGTTATAGTGGAACTGCCATTCAATTCAATCCTCTTTCACTGGTTCAACCTGCCTTTATACTAGGATTTTACCCGACGTCATAGTGCTTCAATAAACATGGTTATCTAAAGAAAGGAAGTTCTCATATGAAAAATTCCCGAATTTATGGGATTGATGGTCCACTGAGCGTAGGTGGTTTACTCTACCTACCCTTGTCCAAATTTTGTCATAGGTTAAGTGTTTAATGTGGATGTTGTAAACAGCCTAACCTCAATAGACACGGGTTTTCTAACTTTTCTGCGCAGCCAATCGCGGTGTTTTAGATTTAGTTGCTCCGCCGCAGTTGTAAGTTTCCTCCTGGATGCATGTTGACTGCGCAACAAATAGAGAGCGCTTTCATAACAGTTTGTAAATTGCGTGCCCGGTTACCTTGATCAGCGGACCCAGTTGCTCTCTCATCAGTTGCAAGATTTACTCAAGCGAACTTAGTGCGGAACTTAAACTGATGCTGAATTTTTCTGGTGAGTCCAAAGCGTTAAGCACTTACTCCGCTTCAGATCTAACGCAGCAGCAAGGGGAATTTTATATTGCAGGTTGGTAAGGGGCACCCCTTGGAAGCACTGCTGAAACGCGGAATGAACGGAACTTATAGGCGGTGACAGGCAGTCTGCAAGAAGGTAATCCATAAACAATGTCCCTGCAACTCAATTGATTACAAATTTATCACAGCTATCTTTATTCACAAAGTGTTTATCACGTCAAAATCATTTTGTGAACGCTGTAACCTAGACTGTTGAAAGAATAATAGCAGCTAAACACAAATTATTACATTCATTTATTGCACACAAGCCCTAACGTACACAAGCCCTACAAGAGATGCAGTGTTCTCGTGCCAAGGAAGAATATGGTGTAAAGCGACTGTGTTTCTATATCAGGAAACAAGGAAGCGTTGTTTTCTTTCCTGAGTCTAGGGAAAGGCTTTTGCTATCTAAGAACATTCCCTCATATGTTTTGACTCCTAGATAATTTACAAAGTCATCACAAGAAATTAGTAGAGGCCTGAAGCATCGCTTTTCCACTGCTCTTCTCTGCCCTCTAGATTTGATGATCAATTCGACGTCTTCTTCAATGTCTCTCAAAAAGTTTTGGCGGACACCTTCCGTTGCTCCTGGCCCTGACTCTGCCAACTCTGCAACGATTAACATTTGTCTGATGAATCTCCGAAAGCTTAATTGGTGCATCTAAATTGTTCTATTAGACCAGCGGCCCCCGGTGGCTCAGTGGTTATGATGCTCGGCTGCTGACCCGAGAGACGCGTGTCAGCTGAGCGTTTATGCTTCAAACAATGTTGCCACATTGCATTTGATGTTTCCAACAAGCCGACATGCGAAAGGCCATATGCATTCTCCAGCATACATCTGCAAAACAATTTACAATGGCAACAAGAACTGATGAACACGGCACAAAAACTGTTGACCGAAGCAGACAGGTACTCATCGTAAAGTTGGCCACTCTTCATGACGCCTACATCCTGCTCGTTGCAGGCAGCACAGAAAGCTCCGAAGATTAAGTGACTCATCACTCCTGCCCTGGGTTAATTCTGCGGTTCCAAGGGCACCATCACGCCTCATCATATGTTAAGAGAAGCTCACAGATATGGGCGATCATGAGCTTACACTTTTCCGCAGATAATAGCTCCTTCATGATCATCATAATCACATCAGGTTCACAGGAGGATAAAAACCGCTTGCCCCCTGTGTATTAACGCTTTCGCCTTACGTACTCTTCTGCTATCTATGCAGCATACAGCAATGCAGCAAACTTTATTCGCAATACATAAACCTAGCAGAAAGAAGCCCACCAAAAATTCAATCTAAAGCCTTTCTTCTGCAGAAAGAGTGCACATAAAGGCGAATACCTTAAAAAATAGATCCCATCTCCAAGCCCTTCGCTGCCATCTCATGTTTTCTAGCCCATGCGTTGTCTAGAAGTATCACAGCAGGAACTTATTGAAGCACCATGATGAGTGGATGAATCATTGGTTTTTCAGGCCACAAAAATTAAAATTATACACTTTTTTGCACACATAACAAATATCGACAGGAAAGCACACAGCTACTGCAAAGCAGGCTAGCAGATGACTCGCTATGATAATGGCCTACGGAGTAGCAATAGAGTCGAGGTGCAACACGCTTGCCAAACCAAGCCTCAGCAAACGCCAGTTCTGCAATGTGAAACAAATGCTTTTGTAACAGGGCACCTCCCATTGCGGCCAACTCCACTGGTCTAAATGTAGCAACTTTTTTTTCCACCATGATAATGCATGTGTGTTCCGCCAGCCACCCTGGATCAATCTGCGAGCTCCAGAAGATTTTGGAAGCTCACTAGGCTGCGGAGCGCTCCCTTATTATTCATCGAGTAAAAGGTTTATCTCACTGCAACGCTAGTGCCGTCATTTCCAGAATGCGCATGTCAAGCGTGCCTTATTTTGGATCAGTTTTAGGTACCTGCGGGTATAAACTGAGACTTTTCTGACATGTCTCATGTATCGACACGTCATCAGATCTAATTGTGCGTCGGAGACCTCGATTCGGATAGAGGACCAATCGGCTGAGACAGCAGCAACGATGACGGAATGTCCGTGCGCTACGAGATTTCAAAGAATAAGTTTGTTTTCTACACAGCCCTTTTCTCAGTCTCAGAGCCCGCGACGGGCAGCGCGTTTAACGAGCTAATTGAACGATACAACATCTCAGCACTATCAAAAAGCGCCCCTGCCTGTGCGTAACCATGTTTCGGTGATCAACAAAGATACGGGCTGTAATCCGCCCGCACTGTATACCATGTATCAACGCCGGGCAAAAGCTAATCTTCTTCGCTCTTGTATTCCTCTCCGGCGTCGAGCCGCATGGTCTAGAAAATGCTCAGCAGTGTCGAGACTCCGGCCATGTACTGCCCATAAGTACGCAGGATTCGCGAGCTATTCCCTGAGTCGTCGACGCGTCGGCATCACTGGGAGACAACGCGGGCCAGCGCCACGGCATGCGCAATCGCGGCCGCCTCGAGTGCGCTCACTTTCATTCTGAAACTTTATTTTCTGTTGCGACATAGAGTTCTAATGTTCAGCAGGGAAGCTTTACAGAAATTTAAAATACACTCATATATTATAGTCTAGGATTCCACGAAACTTCGTTTTGTCAGGCATGATACTGATGAAGTTGAAGGTTACTAATCATGTCAAGGTTGCAATTGGCGTTTCGGAACCTGTACGATTTCTTGTTCAGTTAGGTGGCCAAGCTCCGGCCGTCCTTCAAGTATGTGTTACGGGACGTAATGAGCGTAAGTAGTCTGAAGGTAAATGTTTATTTTTCCTCTTCATTGTGTTAGTCGTTGCCTGAATGATCAGTTATTCAACTAGCAGCCTTGATGACACGTTCTTCTCTTTAGCTGTGACGGTGGCCTTGTCCCAGTCGATATTATGATGTCTTTCAGCGTTC
>JARKHS020005034.1:0-15000 GCA_030143305.2 Amblyomma americanum | reverse complement strand
TAACTTCTTCACACTTACCTTTAGGCGCTATAACCTATTTTCATGATTGTAGCCACCGTATGTAACATCGATATCAGCCTTTAGAATTTAGAAAAAGCATTTACCCACGACGCTGTGGCTCAACGAATTTTGGCTACATCGCGGAACAATACAAATGCTTTCGAGAAACTTGCATGCAAAAGCAACCTCTCTAGTGCTCGTCAAAATAGCCAGAATTTGTTCGGCCATGGCGCTGCGGCAAACTACGTTTTATAAATTCTTAAAATTGACATGTACCGGCGGGCAACGCGCCAATTATTAATTAAAAAGCCTAACAGTAATAGTTTATCAGTTAACTAATCAAATTAGTTAACCAGCCATCTAGTTACCATGTCTTAGCTGCACAGTTGTGCCCCGTTAATATGGACGACTCGAATTACAGACAGTTTTCCTGGGGACGAAACTTTTCATTTTGTTTGCGCCTCGTTAAGATGGAAACTCGCTGTCCGGACAATGGATAGCGGAAAATGCATGAAGCATATTGGGACCCATTAATATGGACAGCGATGAGAACAAAATCCCGGGTGTCTCAACCAGATGCTCCGCCCCTTATAATTTGTGTGCTGACACACCAGCGAAAGGCAGGCGATGGTGCAAACGCCGTAGTAGTCGTCTTTCTGTGCGCGCATGGTTTAATGGTTTACAGTGGTAAGGGGCCAAGTTGACGCGCCTTACCGTTTGCCACATTCTACCACTGTTTGCGAAAAAGAATTGTTTGGTCCGCTTTAAACCACATTCAGCACTTGTCAGCCAAGTGAGCACAAAGTTTTTGGGATGTGAACAGTCGCGGTAGGAGGTAATTCATCACATCAACAGACACTATCATCTGTCTCACGGACCACTAGGCGCCTCAAACGTGCTTCAGCCTAAACAGTACGAATTTTTCAAAACAATTGGGACCAGAATGATGCACCTGAGCTGCTAAGGTTGCCCAATTTTCACTTCACTGCCCGCCACTGTGCATAAAAGGAGTCTTTAACTCATAAAACGATTTTTCAAAATATTTGTGGTCGTTTTCATTCATTATGCGTTAATATACTTTTGCTATGGAACCAAAATGTCCACATTATCGAGGCAGGATTTTATTGTGATGTACTTTAACCGCTGGCAATATTATCCCGAAAAAGCACTCTTCTAAATCAAAAAGCAAATATTAGGAAATTCTGTAATCTCCTAGTTTAAACACACTGTATACACAGAACATTCCTCGGCGCCACTTCGAGTTACTCATTTTTGCTCCCCTTCCCCGACAGCCTTCCATTTAAATTGCTTAACGTTGAGTAGTAGTCCTGCCCTGGCTTAAATTTGACACTTTTTCTCCTCTGCCGTCGCTATGACGTACACATTCTCTGTTTTACTTTTACCCGCGACTACGGCAATCACAGCCACTATCCGTACTCACGTTTTGGGCGTCACGACACGTGCATTTATTACGATTAATTTGGTCACCTAGCCAAATAAGAATGCACTTAAGTCACTTTGGAGACACCTTTGTGCAATCACCTGCTTCCGACTTGCCGATATATTATGGCGGCTAGGTGTCGCGGGTATATGGTGTGTGCAGAGTTCTTTTCTTCAGCGCTTACCTCCTCTATACTGAGTATCATCACTTTATGTTTCCTCAAGAACTAAAAAGGGCGATCCCCCAAGCTTGAGGTTTGTTTTACAGGAATAAGTTCTAGCATCCAACAGTTCAACTTCTACCATTGTCATTTTTCTCTCCATTCTGTGAAGAAACCAAAATGATTGAAAATTTTCTGCTATCCTCTCACTGCTTCTCCCCTTTACAAAGGCGCTTCCCAGAAAATCCGTTAAAAGAGTTAGTTCTATGCTTCTGGGCTGGCCTTGTTCTTTCCGTTGGAAGTTTCACACTTTGGCACAGTAATTGGAATGTCCTCTCCACCATTCGAGGCTTCCTTTTAAAAATGAAACAAGTTCAATCCTGAAATGTTTCTCGTTCCTCCATGCTTTCAACGCATGGAGAAATTTCATTCCTAAATCACATGATCCAATGCTTTGAACATAAATCCTTCTTCTCATTTTTCAGGGATACATCTCGCATCAACCGATAGTTTCGTAACCCTTTGAAGCGGTATGTACACGACTGTGTACTAAGCGAACTCGCACCTGTTTCTGAGAGTTGGCTGCACCTAAAATTATTTATTTGTTTCAGGAAAATTTCGCATCCTTCATCAAGCTGTTTTTTTGTGTGATATAAGAAACGCAGTAAACAATATTTCAAGTAACAGCAAGCGGTTTCGCACTCCATCAGCCATTTTTGTGGAGACATATTTTGTCGCTAAAAGTAACAATTTTTTCCTGTTGTTTCAAGCTTCAATATAAAAATTTCCTAGATCCTTCCAATGATCACTTGATAAGTTGCGGTATTTTTATATTGCTATTTTCATCCGTTATGGCACTGCACGAATTTTTGCACTTTCCTAAAACAAAAAAAAATCAGTTGTTAGTATTTTGCGCTGGAAAACTAGAAACCCATCTATAGCTTGATGCCTCGATCTACTATTAAGACGGAAAAATATTTTCTTTCGATATAAACAAGAACTTGCTTGTCAAATAGGTTAGTTTTTGACTGATCATCATTCAAAACTTTTTCATTAAAAAAAATCAGCATCCATCAGTCGCCGTCTGTGCCTAAGACAGTCCGCCACATTGTGCACGCGCCATTTATCATTTGAGGAAAACAGCCATTTATCATTTGAGGAAAACAGCAACACTAGCTGATTTGAATGAAACTAAGCGACCTCCCAAACTGTCGACAAATCCAGTCATATAAAATTCACCTAACGAGGGAGGGTGTTGCTCCCTCTAGTGGCAGTCAACATTCCTTACATTGTAGAAAATAATCGGTAGTCACTATGTGCACAGACGCCTCTCGTTACATTTTGCTTCGTATATTTTAACGCTAGTATTTTGTCAGAACGCAGAGCTTTTAAACAGATTTAATTTGCGCATTTGTAGCATCATGCTGCGGGGTCATCGAGAAACTCGATGTGGAATACTAGTGGCCATCTTTCGTTTAACAGTATTCCCGTATTTACCCGTAGGATTTTAAACCTAATGAATGTGAAAGACTACCATCGCGGCAAATGTTCCACATAAAAAACACTGTGTAAAAAATTTCGCTTCCTCTGTAGCCGTCTGTACCCGTTTCAGGCATGCCGCCGGTTGCAGAGGTAATCGCTTGGTCCCCGAGTGCTTTGACAATACATGTCCAGACAATAACTGTACCGAAAATAGGCATTTTGTCCCTTTGCACTGATTAGAAGGCACTTTCCGTTTGCTCAAGAGGCTTCCGAGTTATATATAAAACCTTCGGTAATCAAGACGTTCACATGACGCAACGAATCAATACATGTTTCAGGGTAACACTGGCAACGTATAAGGCAAAGGGACTTTTCTTGTTTTTTTTTTCATCTTTAACGTATTCTTCAATTCTCCGAAGATGTTCAGTTTCTCTCATTTTTCTTCGCATTTACTTTGATGCGCAAAAAGAGCTGCAGCCTCTTTTGGATAATTGCTTTCATATGGCCGCTAACACGATGCCTCCATAGTGATTACAGGGAACAAAGAAAAGGCCCACCAGATCTTTTCTAGGGATTCAACAGCTGTGGTTAAGGTTATCAACTGCCGCGTGACTTCAACGTAGAGACATAAAGATTACAAAGAAATGTGCTGTAAATAGATCTTTATGAGACGTGATAACAACCTGGATAGGGCGTTTGCCTTCATGCAGGTTACTTTCATAAGGCATTTCCTTTTTTATGCTTTCACATGCCGGCTAAGACAATCTGTGAAGTTTATACTCTTGGGCGTCTAGAGTGCCTTGAAGGAAAAAGGTGGAAAAATCCACATTTCTTGATTGTGCCAGTAAGGATCAAAACGTTGATGTTCCTGTTCTATGGTAAAGCTTGGCATATGTGAGGTACGCTGAATTTGCAATATTATTAGCTAACCTCAGTTACATTGGCACGGGTGCCAGCAGCTTGTCAATGAGGTTGCCCTGCTTCAATTCAAGCCGCTTTGAACTGTTCGACGAGGAAGCTGAAATAGTAGATCAGTGCCCACTACGCTCTATTGACAATGCTAGGTGCTTCACTTTGATGGAAACAGATGCTTAGGTTTTTGTTTTATGTTAGTCTTTAAAGCTAGAGTGGAACCTAAAATCACAAAGTTCATGTGGTGCCGCCCCGCCGCGGTGGCTCAGTGGTTAGGGCGCTCGACTGCTGATCCGGAGTTCCCGGGTTCGAACCCGACCGCGGCGGCTGCGTTTTTATGGAGGAAAAACGCTAAGGCGCCCGTGTGCTGTGCGTTGTCAGTGCACGTTAAAGATCCCCAGGTGGTCGAAATTATTCCGGAGCCCTCCACTACGGACCTATTTGTTCCTCTCTTCTTTCACTCCCTCCTTTATCCCTTCCCTTACGGCGCGGTTCAGGTGTCCAACGATATATGAGACAGATACTGCGCCATTTCCTTTCCACCAAAAACCAATTATTATTATTATTATGTGGTGCCGTTGAGCACAATTTTTTAAGCTGACCTGGGCGGCGCTTTCATATTCTCCGTTCTTGTCCTCTGGTTTTAGAGGGAAAGCCTTTTCTGAAACGTATTTCGCGATGAAGAAAATTGTATTGCTGTCATGCTAACTGACGCCTAAAACCCCGCACGCAGCGTGTGAGCAAGGGATTGCAGGTGAGCGCTCACCCCGAGCGAAGAGGACGAAATTAGTGGAAGGCGCGGTCGGCTGGTGCAGCATTGTTTCAAATACTGCCATTACAGACGGACAGCTGCAGCAGGAACAACGAGGCAAAATTAGAAAGAAGCATAAGCGACAGGCAGCCTACACGCATCGGCATAAGAAGAATCCTGCCGTGCGAACTTCCGAACGCAAAGCTGATAGTTGTAGACGCCAGAGTAACATCCACATATGAGTTAGTTGGTATGGCATCTCAGGAAAACAGCGTAAAAAGACGATGGACGCAGGAAGAAGAAGCATCGCAAGTCTTGTGCTGTCTATCGTTTCTGCGTTCTTCTGCCTTTTTCGCAGTGTTTTACAAAAGGTAGAGGCAAATTTCAGCTTAATGGGCAGTCGCAAGGCGCCGCGGCAGCGGAAAATTTCTTTGGGTGATTTGGGCATGATCAGGCCGTCGACGGTCGCTGATGAGGAGCGTAGTAAATGAACGCCAACGTTTGATGACAAATTGGTTTTATCGAAAGGAAATAACCATAGCAGCCATACTTCACAGTAGGCCCCTCAATTAGCGACGCATGCCGAGGCATTTGCACTCAGGACAGCGCAGCAGCGACAGCGTCGAATCCGGCATAGAGAAGCGGCGTCGACGAGCCCTACTGGCCAAGCCACCAGCGCCGGTCACCGGTGCCGCCGGTAGGCGAACCGCTGTATGCAACGTGAGATAGCGCGACCAAGGCATGTGTGCTTGAGATAAGGGCCAATTGATTAGACCAGCCACGCTCGGTGGGCCACATATTGTGGGTCGAGCGTATTTTTTACCCATCGAAGCGGAGCATAAGCAGTGCTTGCATAGAAACATCCCGAAAGCGGATCTGAACGCATTTCAACTGTGCGCCCCGGGCAATGGGCGCATCGGCTAGGCGCCGCGCTTATCCTCGTGAGGTTACAAATAGCGCCACCTCGCATAACTGTTGCACTTTAGATTACCCAGAGCAGCTTGATCAATGCGTGATTTTTTTTTTGTATTCAGAACATCCTGTGGAAGCCTGCTTTAGGTTTTCACGAGAATAATATGACCGATCGACAAAGTGCTGAATTTTATTGAATTAAGATTAAGCCATAATCAGAAGAGGGGCAGGTAAGTATCCTTATGCTACGCTAGTTTTAAAGATATAGGTTTTTCAGTCCTTTGCTTTACCTAGAGCACAGATAAACGAACCCAGATTGCTTTCTGGCAGGCCGCATATATGATAAGGTGAGTTTTCACATGTAGTACGCTTTCATCAACCACTGACATGCGAGCGCTCTCGAATGTGAATGCAGCAATCTTGTTTTGACTGTGACTGAAATCATGAGCATTCTGAATAGCTATAGGCTCTTTCTAGTTTCTAGTTATTACTTCATTGCTCTTCTAGTGCCTTCTGTGCTTTGTCGTTTGCCGGATAATTTCGCTACTACCAGCAATGCTGTCCTCTCTGAAGCCGCCGTGCTAAATAATTCTGATTTGATTATTGAAGCTGGTAGTCATTTGTTTCTTCCAGGATTTTCCAAGCGCCGTTTACGAAATTGTATCCGGTGTTGTTATTTTAGACGATTTTACAGTGTGCCGAGTGTATTGGAAGAATAGGGTGCAAAATAAATTTCATAATATGAGAGGGATGTTGGCGGACAACTGCAAAACAAACGCGAATTCTAGTTCACCTTCGCGGAAGGCTTCGACACTTGCACCAGACGACTATTGTTGTCCGCATCTTCGTTGTGCAAAGAACATAACGTGAGGCAGCCAAGCATGTGCCCAAAAATGGTGTTAATGGCGAATTTGGGTTTGCTGGCGAAGTAGTTCTGATTTTTTTTTTTACACACGCGGATAAGCATAAGTCCCAGTGATCCTGCACGAAGATAGACCTGATTGCAAATGGCGTTTCTTGGTACATAGGCGTTTTCAGTCTGAAGAGACTAGTGGATCAGAGGAAAATGTTTGAAGGCCCCCCAAAAAAGGGTCTGTAGATCTCTCAGCGTATGAGCGGCCTAGTACCCCTTTAGAAAATGAATAAAAAATACCGATATAATTTGTTTTCATGTATAAAGACGAATAATTCCTGAGTACATCATGCCGCAAGGGTGGTCAACACGCAGTCGTGTCGGCCATTTCGTCAAGAAGTCCGAAAGGTAAGATTGCCATGTACGCTGTTCTCGAACACTAGAGCGACACGGAATTGCCTTGTGATAAGTTTTCGTCTCAAAACTCGCAGCTAATTACTCCTTCCCCACCTGATTAAGGGCTGGACGTTTTTTTTAAACCCTTGTTTGGCACTCCCAACGCTGTTTTTTCATCTTGGTTTCTCTTAAAACATAGTGACTGGCTAGTTGGTTCTGCATACTGGAAAAATTGCAGCGCAGCAGTAACAAATGCGAGACGAGAAGGACGCAAACACAAGCGCTCTTTCTCTTTCGCAGGAAAACACGGTATATCTCCTTACTTGCACTGCCAGCCCGCTACTCTTCCCCAACAATAGAAATCTTCATAGCATCACTGGCGTCTTTAGAACGGCGCATTGCAAGCAGTAATACACTGAAACTTGAATATATCGAACTCGAAAGTGATCTTGAAATACTTATATATTTTTAAGAAATTCCATGTCTACAAGATGGCAATAGATAAGCTTATCTGTAACCTACAAGCAAGAATACATTGCCCTCATGCAAATGATGCACTCATTGAAGCAAAGTGCTGCCTGGCTTGGAGCCGGCAGCACAACACTCGCTGTGATTTGCTAGGCTTGATTCACATGCTTCTGATTTTAGCAACAGGGGATGTTGGTTTGAAACCAGCCGCTACGTATCTTACGATGTTTAATCTTATGACCAGCACACGATATATATATTAATGTAACTAAAATTAGGGAACCGGTGGACTCCGCGGAATGTTCGATATTTCCGCACCGTTTGTCCACGCTGAAAGCCGCAAGAACACAGCTTTTTCATTTGTTTGTGTCGTGAGATGCCAGCAAACTTATCTCTAATGACAGCAGCCACGTGGAGCTGTTTCCACATGGTCCACATTATTGTAGTCGCGTTTTTGCTACATCCTGAAGAATAATTCTCAACTTTAAATTGAGCGCGGCTGCGAGTGATACGGATTCGGTTCGACGACCACATAGCGCTCTTGTAGCTGCCGCTTTCGCTCGAGTTTTCATTAATTCGTGGGCGCAAGTCAGTCCAATAAAAGGTTTGAATTGTGCGCCACTCTGCTCGTCCATTGCCCATGGTATTTTAACCACTGCATAAAAATACCAACACAACTTTTGTATATCTGAGTTCGACTGCATAAATACAAGAAACAGAGAATTATATATGATCCCGCGCTTTCGGACTTTCTACAAATATGAGGCATGATTTAATTCCTTTTGTACCTAATAAATATTCTTTCATTCATGGATTGAACCACACCGTGTTGAACCTTTTGCGTTCACATTTTTTTTTAATATAAGGGAATGATGGGTGATTTTGTTTTCTGTCTCATACACCTTCTTCACTTTGTTCCGAAAGCTGTTTTCACTGAATTGCACATTGACATTTTAGTTCATTTCTGGTGAGAGTTAAATCGTTTTCTATCGTACGCACTGAAATCAATATTCATGCTATTTGTTTTTCTGTAGAGTGGGTTACCCTCACCTTATAGTTTTGTAGCCTTCGCTCCAGCCATGTAATTTGTCTGCAGGATCTCGTAAGAGTTTTGGGCCAGAAGACCTTTCCGGTTTCTGGAAAAGCGAATATGTGTGTATGTATGAATTTGAAATTTTAGGATTTAACGTCCCGAAGTAATGCATGGGCTACCAGAAATTCAGTAGCAGAGAGATCTGGAATAATCTACAGCAGGTCAACTTCTTAAATATGCGCTGACGTCGCACAGCACGCAGCACGCACGTTTCGTTTCGCCTGCATCGAAAAGTAGCAGACGAATACCCCTGTCACATATGAAAATTTAATATCATTCAGTTCTAACGGCATTAGAGGCATCGAATCTCATTCGGTCTCCTTTCGTGCTACACAATTTAATGTGGTAATTCGGAAATGATAGAATTGGCCATCAGTGAAAGAAATTTTTATTAAAATTAAGGGACATCAGCGCGAATAAAAGGTGTTTGTAACAAGAGAGAATATTTCTGTGCAGCATTAGTGGCTTCAAATATTTTGTCCGGTCATTGTGCAACACTTTAATCATGGAAAGCCAAGGGAAGTACAAAGCAGACCTCTAATCTGAAGAATGTAAACAAAAAATAAAGACCAGGAGGAGAGTGGCATAAAGATTCTTAACTATATGAGCACGCTGACGCGCGGAGTGCAGATATTTGAAAAGGTGAAGCTTTCTGTTACAGCTTTAAGTACTTCAGAGCTAAATGTACATTGAACGACAGCTAACAACAAACACACAACCCAATATGATCGGCGGTCGTAGGCGGGGCCGTGCTTCACGCTCCGCCGCAGTCGTTGGCTGCTGCTAAGGCCAATAGCAATAGCTATCGACGACAACGTCTAGTGGGTAATATTTTACACCGAAATTAGCATTCTTTTAACAGCGCTATATAAATAAAATTTCAAACTTTGGCGCTGCTCACGCTGTCTTTTCGCGTCATTTGTTTCTGCTGCGTATCGATATGTATTGCACATGTTAATTATGCTGGCAACGTTATCAACACGGCAAACAGTACTATCGGATGATTTCCTAGTGTAATCCTAATGTACACACCTAGGCATAGGTTATGCTTTTACATGTAGTATTATGCGGATCTGCTTTTCCAACACGAGTTAAAAGTGCGGCATATTAGGTCGCCGCGGTGGCAGAGTGGATATGACGCTCGGCTAATGACCCGAAAGAAGCGGGTTCGATCCCGGCCGCGGCGGCCGAATTTCGATGGAGGCTAAATTCCAGAGGCCCGTACAAGCTCAAGGTGGTGGAGGCCTACGCGCCTACATCCAACCATGATGACCAGACCGTTGAAAGTTTCTATGAAAACTTGGAATCAGCACTGAAGAAAGTAAAAACACAGTACACTGCACTGATGGGCGACTTCAATGCGAAGCTGTCCAAGGAGGAGGCTAGCGACCAGGTGATAGACGACTATCAAAGTGAAGAAGACGAAGACCTAGTGGGTGGATACGTGTCTGCTTCTAGGTCTGTGTTTTCGCTTTTCGCTGTCTTCTCGTGTGTGGCGTGGGTCGGACAGTGCCCTCCGTGCGACCGAATGCTGACGACGCCCCTACGGAGAAATTCCCGGCACGGCGGGCGCATTCTCAAGTGAGAAAACCCAACCGGAACCCTCAGGGGCAAGCTAGGCTTAGCTCGGCGCTGCCGAGCGAGGCCGCGCTACGCGTCTGCATGGATTCTGCGTTGTCGACGACGGCTACGCGGATGCCCGCTGTGTTGCCACCTGACGCAGCCTCCACGTCCACGCATTCGTCAGCGCCTCTAGGCCTCCAGCCTGCGCCGTCTTCCGATGCTACGACTTTGGCCTGTGACATGGACTGCTCTACCGCCTCCGTGCCCGTGGCACTCCCTCAAGAAACTGTGCCCGTCGCGCCAGTTCAGTATTCCCACCAAGGGCCGTCACCAGCGTCTGAGCCTCCTCCACAGATGCCTCCCGTGAGTCAAGGCTCTCTTCCGCCTGCTGCGAACTCGTTCCGCGTTACCATCAAGCCTACATTGCGCTTTGATATGACTGCCATCCCTGCCCGGAATGTTCAAGCCACAATTGACCATGCCCTTGGATCTTCGAACTACTGCGGGTTTGTCGTCCATCGCCCATCGAACACCATCACGGTAAACTTGTCATCCTTGATGGACGCCCAGAAACTTTGCGCAGTTACGCGGATCCCCCTGGATGACAGCAAGCATGTCCCGGTGCAAATATATTTTGCATCTGGTCCTGACACACTCCGCTGCATGGTTTATCATGTCGACAGCACGAGCCCTCCCGAGGAGGTGCGCGCAAATATTCGCTGCTCAACTCATGTTGTACTGCAAGCACGGCCTATGGGTCGCCGGGGCTCATACCTGCTCATCCTGCAAGGCCCGTTGACTCTCCCGAAGTACCTTACCTACTACGGTGCGATCGTCAAACCACAGCCCTTCCGACCTCGTCGTATTTTTTGCTATCACTGCCACAAAGAAGGACATATGCAAAATACCTGCCCTAATCCAGCAGCTGTGGCCGACATGAATGAACCAACAGCTCATTGTGCCCTGTGCAAATCGCCGGACCATGACATTCGCTCCCCCGCTTGTCCAAAGAAGAAGCAAGCGAAGAAGTTTCACAAGTCGCCTGCAAAAATGGATGTTCCTACAAGTAATCGCTTTGCAGCTCTCGCATGTGACGACAACGACTTCCCTGAACTTCCTTTATCTGAGCCTGCTGCTCACCATATGTCTCCTCGCCAGCGTACATATGCAGAAGCGGCTCACCTTCCCGGATCAAATGGTACGCCCAAACGTCCAGTGCATCCATCACATGTGGATACTACAGATGAAGACACAGCTTTAGACAATGCAATCGCGGAGGCTCGCCGCCGACTAGACGAACTCACCCAGCGCCGGGAACAGCGTCGTTCTCAATCCTCTCGAAGAATTCTCATAACTCGGGAGCAATCATCAGAGGAATCACCTAGGGTAAGCACTGGCCCACAATCAGGTGCCGACCACCTGTTAGCCGTGACTACCCCGACAGTGGACAAGATATTAGCGCTGATGAAGCAGGTGACATCCCTCATCGTGGAAGCTCTTCGGCCTCGTCATGGATAGCGCATCATCATCGGTGGTGGTGCAGTGGAACTGTCGCGGTTTCGCTAATAAGGCCTCTGAAGTGAACATCCGCCTTCGCGACGGAAAGCTGAGGGCATGGGCGTTCGTACTGCAAGAGCATAATGCACTCCCACGCCTTTCAGGTTTCTGCGCATACCATTCACCATCTATCCCTGATCGCCGTTGCACCGCCTCCTCCCTCAGCCCAGGTAAATCTGCAATTTATATTCACAGTTCAGTTCCGCACACACCGCTCGACCTTTCACGGTGGTGCAACACACGTCAAGAGGTTGTCGCCCTTCTCGTAAAACCTGCACGCACACCCCTTATTCTAGTTTCTTTTTATAGTCGTCCTGGCTCCGCATCTCCCAATCTGGGATGGGTTCGTTTTCTACGTTCTACCAACTCGGGTATCCCTATTCTAGTTGGCGGTGACTTCAACGGCGCACACACTGCGTGGGGTTACCCATCGGATTCCTCAAGGGGTTCACACATCCAAGGGAGCTTTTCAGATCATTCCTTTCAACTTTTAAACCACCCGAATACTTCTACCCGCCCACGAGGTGGCCCGTATTCACCTGATTTGACTTGGTGGTTAGGCCCCGGTAACCCTCGTTGGGCTGTTGATTCTGATACTTGGGGTAGCGATCACAGCCCTATTTTTATCTCCCTCACGCCTACGCGTCTACGGAAAATACGCCGCACTGTACGAATAACATCATGGGATTCTGTACGCGCAGACAATCATTTATCTACATTCAACCCCTCTTCAGCATTGTCTACTCTATCTGATGTTCTCGCTACTCACACTATTACCACTACTGTAAATGAAGATGACCCAAACCCGGACATACATCTCTTGAATCTGTGGGCTCTTCGTCGCCAGGCGGATCTTTACGCTACTCGTCACCCCGATGACCCTTCGGCTCTTCCTACTCTTCACCGCGCTACCGCACGGGCGCGGCGCTATGCAAAGCGGCTAGGCAGGCAACGCTGGGCTGCATGGTGTGCCCGCCTGTCCTCTACGCAGGGCAATCGACATCTTTGGAGAGTGTTTCACGCCATGGAGCGCCCTTCTCAGGTTGCAGATTACACAGAGAGCATTCGCCTCGCGCTAAATGTGGATGAGGACACATTTGCACAACAAGCGGCCCGTCAATTTTTTCCAAACCATGACTGCACCGCTACGTCTCCACCTGACTTATCGGTAACAGAGCCCCCCGATGGGATTACTTCTGACCTCACCATGGCAGAGCTGCTGGCCTCCATTGACCGTTTAAAAACTACTACTACTCCCGGGCACGACGGCATACCTAACTCCTTATTCCGTAACTTGGAAGGGAGGGCTTTGGAAACCCTACTTGATACTTTTAACGAAGTGTGGCTTTCTGGCGTCATGCCGGGAGACTGGAAGCATTCTATTGTGGTTCCAATCCCCAAGTCAGGTCAGCCTCCAGTATCTCTCTCGGCCCTTCGTCCAATTTCCCTTACCCCTACCATCTGCAAGCTTTATGAAAACATTCTAGCCGCACGCTTATCATGGTGGCTGGAATCCCATGATTGTTACCCAGATTCCCAAATTGGTTTCCGCCCACATATTGGAACGGAGGACGGCCTTGCTACTTTGGCTGCTGACGTGCTTGACCACTCTCCACAGAGTCACCTTGTACGAACCGTAATCGCTACAGACATAACAAAGGCATATGATAACATCCTTCACTCTGCCATTCTTGCCTCCCTTCAAACTCTTGGTCTCCCTCACCGGTTCCTCCTCTCCATTCACGCCTTTTTAGCAAATCGAACCTTCAGTGTGCGTGTCCACGGAAAGCCCTTTGGTAATTTCACTTCCAATAGAGGAGTGCCGCAGGGCTCCGTTCTCGCCCCCACATTATTTAATGTGGCTTTAATTCCTCTGGTTCGAGCCCTAGAGACCATCCCTTCTATCCGCGTGCTTGCATATGCCGATGATATCACCTTGTGGTGCTGTCATCCAGATGCGTCTATTCATCAGTCGGTCCTTCAACACGCGCTGGATGTATTGACATCTCGCCTCCCACCTTTGGGTCTAACACTCTCTCCTACTAAATCATGTTTCATTCGAATTGGAAATAAAGCCGCCTTACGGAAAGCTCCCCCTTTAAATTTTACGGTACATAATTCTCTGATTCCTCAGGTAGAAACTGTTCGTATTCTTGGTCTTCTCCTCCATACATCTGGGACTGGCACCCCGTGGCTGACAGCCACCCGTAAATCGGCTCACGCTACTCTAGGTCTGATTCGTCGCATAGCTATGCGCTCTGGTGGCGCACGTGCTCATACGGCCCGCCAGCTTGTGCGCTCTATCCTTCAGCCACGGATAGTATATCAGGCTCAATTTCAACGTCTCACCCGCAGACAGTGGGACTCCCTTGAAGCTATCAATCGTGAGGCTATGCGCGTCATAACATATCTGCCTCGTTTAACACCCATACCTGTGCTACAGGAGTTCGCCCAACTTAATACACTCAGTGAGATCATCGACCAACGGGTGGCAAATAGAGCTCGAAAACAGTCTCTCAAACTTCATCGTTTAAAGACACTTCCACCGTGGTCCTATTGCCAGCTCACTGACAATCGCCCCACTGTTTCCCCGTCGGTATCAGCAGCGTATCTGCCTGAAGGGTGCATATTATACACGGATGCATCTCATTCTGCAGAGAGGGGAGTTACTGCTGTGTATAGTCCATCTCATCCGCATCTCAACTCTCGCGCGACGTATACTGCGGATACGTGCACTCCCCTGGCATTGGAACTTCAAGCCATTTACAATGCCATTGCTTCCCTTCCGCTCGTTCCAACATTCAATACAGTTCACATTTACACCGACTCCCGCGCCGCCCTTAAACAGCTGAAGGCTGTTCGACGAACGTTCCAGATTTCACAATCTATTCATGTGCTCTGCGCAAAGTATCCATGTCCTGTGCGCATACACTGGATTCGCGGCCATGCCCAGGATCCACATAACATTCAAGCGGATGCTATGACTCATCGTTCATACATTAGACGATCCGCCACCTTCCCCTCTTCCCCCAGATCCGTTCCTGTCCCACGTTTCCGATTCCGAAGTTCTGCGCCAGCGAACACGCGCTCTAATTCCTCCGTGTTCGCACCCTCTCCCCCGTAGTCTTACTCGGCAGGAGGAGGTATCCGTGCGCCGGATTCGGGCAGGGGCGGCTCTGACACCATCTGTCCGTCATCGGTGGCGTGCCAAAGATCTGCCACTACCTGACAGGTGCCCTCACTGTGGCGCTGCACCGGACATATGTGATGTGCGGCACTTGTTGTGGACGTGCCCAGCGACGGCTGCTATCAGAAAACGGCTCCTCAGGGAGGTGGGCCTGCGGTGGAACCGCGAAAGTGACTTCGTGAAGTGGACAATGGACAACCGTTTCATTAACAACCTCTGCGACTA